>JAUZNC010013785.1:0-28999 GCA_034780395.1 Vannuccia rotundouncinata | reverse complement strand
AGGCAGCTGTTATTTAGATTGGTTGCATAATATTCTCAAATTTCAATAACGAAAAGTTATATTTATATATAGAGATTTGAAGATCCCCGTTATTTGAATAGGTGATGCAATTAAATAGGCTGTTTTTAATAATTGGCATGGTTTAGATTACAGAAAATTATGTCCTCAGATTTATTTATAATCTCCAAAATATGGACATCAGATACTATACATAATAGTGTAGATGAGCTGTTCCAATTCATAGAATATTGTTACTACAGCTTTAAATCTAATTTAAAGCTACCTAACCTTTTCCTTATAGGTGTTTCAATGTTTGTGACAGAAATTAATTTGACTCACACAAGCACATCATACTATTTTTAATATTGTTAGACTCTGATTGGCTGATAATTTATGCACCTTTCCTATAAAAGTAACTGTCACAAGTATTCAATGTCTTTTTCACCTTCATATATTGTCATGCATATACCATATTGAAGTTTTATATTTTCTGCTTCAAAATAATTATAATATAGTGTAACATTACTCATTATGAAAAAATAATTTAACATTTCCTCTCATTCAGAATACTGTAATTCTGACTATAATATTATAAAATATAATGTTCATTATGTGTGGTAAAATTTATATTTATATTTTTTGTTGTACAAATCTACATAAATTTAGTAAAAGATTATTATAATATGACAGAATGTGTCAATAAGTACACCATAAAAATATACAGCCAACACCTAGTTACAATACAATAAAGTAAAATATAAAACTCAAAATTTATTCTCAGTATTTTTATTTTATCAAATTGTATTCTACCTGTATATTGTTATGTAATATAAATTTAGAATTCTTATATACATAATTGACAAAATTGCAATACCTTCAGATACAGTAGTGGTTCAATAATCAATAATCCTTACTTCCAAGAATATTATATTAGACATTATTATGAATAAAACTTACTAGAGACTCAAAATGTGCTCATTATTCGCTTTGGTCAAATAACCTAATTATGGTGTAAATAGAAAACTCAGTTTCTATATTTCTTTTGTTTCTCATATTTTAGAATGTATTTTTTCTGTATTTTCGTTTTGCTCTAATTTTTCATATTTATAAATATTTTCAATTAGTATATAATTCATTATTGTTTTCATTCACAATTAGAAATAAAAAATAATAAAATTGCTTTTTCAATAGTAGCTAAGTATGTACAATAGAACAGTATTGTATATTTATATATGTACCTTTTGTCAATATTTTATTAAACTGTCATATCTTTGAATAAGTATGTTAAAGCTGATCTCCTCATCCTGTATGAATTTGAAGGCATCATGTTCAAAAGTTAAAGTCATGCAAACTGACATAACTTTATTTAAACAATGTATATTTTGAATTTTAAAATTGCTCTCCTGAAAAGTTGATAAAATCTAATGCAGGCCTGTGATTGGTTCCCAAATTCCTCAATTTTTTGAGGGTCTCCTCAAATTCTGAAAAACTCCTCAAATTGAGCTCAAAAGCTTAACATCCTCAAATTTCATCATAATCAAAAAAAATTGAGCTAAATTTTTTCTTAGGATATATTTTTATTTTTGAAATAATAAAATTTCTTCATATGATATATTATTTATATTTACCCCAGCAAGGGCCCTCTGGATAAAAATGCACTTCCTTTGAAGGAAATCATTATAGTTGTTTCAGTGAGAAAGATGGAAGGCAAGAAAATGAATTGATAGTCATCAACTTGGAATTTCTGAAACTCTCAACATCACAAATATTTTGAAATGTTTAACAAATAGAAATGCAAATAACACGTTTTTAATAATCTGAATTTTAACATACTGTAGTAAAAAGTTAAAGCTGCCCATTTAGATTGACTATTTCATAAAGCTGCACTTATTGAATTGTAGTATTATTCAGGTGCAAACTTTTAGTTACAATTTTACAATTATTCTGTTCTCTGTTATAACAGGTTATCATATTGTGATAATGCATGCTGTTTATGTGATTCGCCATAATAAACTATATAACTGCAAACAAATATAATAAATAAGCATGGTGTTTTCCAATCGATAGCATTTTCAAATGCTAAATTATATTAAACAATCAAATGTCTGCTAAGTTAGAGAAATCTGATTTTTTTAGCAATTTGTTTATCCAAGAGATGAGATTTGTTAAACCATTTTTAAAACATCTTTAATTCGGTTTTAAAAGTGCTTAAGAATTTTGTTATTAACTTATTCATAGTTGAATTTAAATTCTGATTATTTTTTTGTGAAGTTGCATTTTTTAAGTGTTATTAAATTTATAATATTTGTCCTCTTCATAATATTGAAAAAAAAAATTCAAGTCAAGTTATTCTGGACAACTTGACTTGTCTTGGGCTGAGTTGTCCCTAAATCAATCAGCCAGATGTGCAAAAATTCTTTATATATCTGATTGACATAAAATTAATTATCTTGATTGATTACATTTTTTTATTTTGTAGCAAAATAAACAATAATTTTACTAACATAAGCAAGTGATTCCAGCAATAAATTCACATCAGCCTAATTATTAATATAGATGTCATTCAAATATGTGATTCTTTAAATGCACTGATTTGATCCATAAATTATTGTTCATGATCTTAAAATCATGTATATGTCATTTTATATCTCATCATTAAAACTATAGTTTAATTATACAAAATAATTATTAATGTCTAATTGAATGAATAAATATAGAAATATATAATTTTGGTTAAATTAATTTCTGTAAATAGGATGGTTTTACAAATGTTTACATGTTTATTTTTGATTATGTGTATTTTTTTGGTATATATATATATTGTTCAATAAAATGTCACAATTAGTAAAATTAAATTAGAAATATATGATTTTTTATATTGGTAAATTTAGAATGTATGTACGTAATTTGTATTAAATTATATCATTTTTCATTCAAATAGATATCTAAAAATGGCAAAAAGCAAATTTGAATATGTTAAGAAATTCGAAGTATCAGACTCCTGCTTGCCCAATACATGGATTGTAATCCGTATTGATGGAAAAGGTTTTCATCGATTTTCAGACGTTCACAAAATGCACAAACCTAACGATATACGTGGCTTGCAACTTATGAATAAGGCCGCCTCCTGTGTTCTCAAATGTAATAGTGATGTTGTGCTTGCTTATGGGCAGTCTGATGAATACAGTTTTGTTATCAAGAGAAAATCAAATATGTATAATAGACGTTCAAGGTATGTTTCAATCTGATATTTGTTGGTATTTTAAAGTGTATTTTTTTATCAAGGGAAATTATTATCCATTATACTTTTATAATATAATCTTTTTCGTTTGCCTGACAGTTTTGAGTGTCAGAAAGCCAGTTTGTTTCGAACATAAATTTTCTATCTTATTAATGTCCTTATCTTATGTACATTGTATACAAATGTTTTGTCACTATATATGTAAAACAATTAATTTGTAAATAAAATAGCTTCTTTAGTCTTCATAGAGATCCTAGAGAATCACAATTATCTACAGTCTACCCCGATGAAACCCGAAACGTGTTACGCAAATGCATACTAGTACGCTGTAATACAATATTTCAGTTCAGAAATCTCTAACAGTTTGTAAGTTGATAAGTAGGATCCCACTGACTCGGTTGGTTGATATCAAATCTTTAGAGTTTATGTAAAATATTTAAAAGTTACAATCTGTCCACTACCTCCATGCGGTAGTTATTTAACCGCACATACCTATATATATATATTATATAATTAGCATAATGTTATACACTAATTTTAATTAATGATTACATGAATGATAACGTTACAGCTATTCCATCATAAAAATGTTATTAGTTTGGCGGACGTAATCTAGTGATGATTTAGCAAATTTAAATATATACATTTTAATACTCAGTAAACTTGTTATGGTTAGTAATTGTGTGAGAAAGGGTGTTCGTTTTAAACAATAACGATACAATTTATTGTTCGCTCAAGTCCAACCGCGTTCGCTTTAGACAAAGAAAACAAGGTCAAAATATTGCAACATTTTAGGATATTCTAATTTACGTAAATTACAATTTTGTCCGACTCATCAAGATCAATGTTTTGTTGAGATATAAAAGTTGTTATAACATAGTATATTAAATTACTGTTAAGGTGATTTATAACATTATAATTTTCAAAAATATGGATTCTTAAATTTAACTCTTACATTTTAGATAGTCAATAACTTTATACATGACTTGTTGAAATATATATTATATAAAATGTATTTAAATCCCATTTCGTATCTTTTCAGTAAACTGATGACAACTATAGTTTCTCTATTTGCTTCCTCCTATGTGTTCCATTGGTCTTCCATATTCGGGTCAACAGAGTTGCAATATCCTCCTGCATTTGATGCTCGCGTGGTTCTTTACCCCACCGATCTTAATCTACGGGACTATCTCAGTTGGAGACAGGCTGATGGTAACTTCTAACACTTCTTATAATATATACTCTTATTATTGTTTCTTGTCTAGTGCGATATTTTATTATATAATAATCATACCATTTATCGGATATTGATGATTTTAAATGTTCAATTATCATATCATAAGATTTATTTTACAAGCTATCGTTCGATAATTATTATTATTATATTAATAGGATAGTAAATTAATTTTATAAGTTGTTTAAAATCTTAATAATACTGCTTTTACAAATCAAACATCAAAACTTTGTATTCCTAAAAATTATGTACAAAATGTTAAACCATTTTATTTATACTTAAATTATATTTAATTTTATATTTATATTATATTCAAGACATTATTTATAAAATGGATTACGTTTCTTTATCTCGCTCGTATTTTTTAGATTTGAGAAATGAGCTGATTTTTCTGTTTTTGTTGGATATTTTTTCTTTTAGCTGGTCTTCTTGGAACCCACTAAGACCACAATACAATTAAAAATATAATATTATAGTAATATTTAATCCTGTTTAACAATCCTATTCTGATAAATTATGTACAAATTTAATTAATTTATTGGAATATTTTACTGTCAAAAACATTTTTCAGCTCACATAAATAACCTTTACAATACCTGTTTCTGGAAGCTTGTACAGGAATCGGGAATGACTTGTAATGAAGCTCAAAACAGACTCAAGGTACGTATTGCATTTATAGGATCACTTGACAATTAGTTAATTGTAAAAATTACTTCTTTCATTTTATAATAGTAAGACTAGTAAGAACACTACTAATTTATTAATATCTGATATATTCAAATGTTGTATCAAAATTCCGAGAATCTCTGATTAATAACGATTAACAAATTTTTTTCTGAAATTATCAAATTTACAATATTATTGTAAATTTGTGACTACTATATGTATAATATTATTTTCAATACATATTTCATTAAATTTATACATTTTTAAAGGGCACAGACTCCGCGCAAAAGAATGAGCTTTTATTTTCCGATTTCTCTTGCAACTATAACAGTGAACCACCAATATATAGAAAAGGAACAATACTTATCCGCCTAGAGGTAGGTCCTTAAGTATTATTATAGAACATTGAAAGGGAAGTTTTCCCAGCAAAAAGTTTTCCCCGCACCAGAGTTCTGAATTATGATTTGAAGCTTTTTGCTCACTTCATATTTTTTAAAGAGTCGAAAGAGTAGCAGACATCTATTCTGGAATTGTGATTATTTTCAAATCATATGCCTACTAACATTGTATTATTTTCAAATTTTGTGCTAATTTTATAATTTATCCTAATTGTGCAACTAGAATAGTATACTGATTTATAAACTCAACAGTGCAGTAAGTAAAAACCAAATATAATAAATTCTGAAAGTATGTTTCTTCACTTGTGTTACAAATTGCGTCATAGAGTATTGAAGTCTAGCTAGTTCAACCAAAATCACTTTCAATATTTATTTTTACGATATATAAACAAATGTCGTTCCTTTACATACTTCAAACTGTTTTATTTAAATATAAAATTCTCATGCAACTAAATATTCTGGACTGTACTAGTCGTCAATTATTATTATTTTATTTTCAGTTAACGTCTGAAGGAACAACAGAAAATGCATCAAACAGCAAAAGTGTGAAGAAAGAAACGGAAGTAACAGAATTGAATACTGACTTAATTCGGGAAAAATTTTGGACAGATTATCCGTATATATTAATTTAAAATTTTGAACAATGAGTGATCATATTTAACTTTTTTTTGTATATATAATATACTGTAATAAACATTCGATAAACACTTATTTTTTACTGATGTTATTATTTTTTATTAATAAGTAGAAGGGATTGGTTTAAAATTAGAGATATTATCGCCTAAAATTAAAATGGAACTTTCCTCACGATAAGTTTCGAATTTGCTATTATAATTTTAGTTTTCTACATATGTAAATATACTGATTTAGTTATTAACTTTACCATTTTAATTAATACTATTTGGAACTATTTTGTGTATTTAATATAATGCGGTGTCATACATGCCAAATTCCTTTTTAAAATGATTGCTTCTTATTAAATTTTCTTTATTATTTGTAATCGAAACAAGTAATTATGAGTAAATCATATGTAGAATTGTAATTTAAATGATAATAAGCTTCTTAATTTTTTAATAAATACTATCAAGTAGATATAAAAAATTCTTCCCAATAAACAAAATACTTATTTATCCATAATGACATTCACAAAATATTCCGTAAAAAAGGGTGTAATCGGATTCCGAAAACAAGTTTCAATAAACAATTATCGTTAAAAATATATCTATTGTTATATTGAATCTAAAACATTTATAATCAGACAAAAACACACGCATAATTTCAGTATGAAATTGTGTTTAAAATCAATTTGATATTTTCAAATTACTTTTGATATTTTAATAATTAATAATAGATGTTCCGAAATATATGGAAATTTTGGTGCGATGTAGACATAATTATGTAGAAGTTAAATAATATTTGTTCATATAACTTTGGAGAGGATTAGTTTTTACTATAATTGTGATTTTTTAGACTGAAGATTTATAGTCAATAAACAATAAATTATGATCATAAATTTCATTTATTTAGAATATTTTTTAACAATTGTTATAATGAATATATTAAAAAATATTAAAGACTTTCATAGTAACAAAGACGCGCAAAAATTTAAAAGGTTATATTTAATTTTTAGATTGATTTGATTAATATAGCTATATTTCCCCATTAGTGCCCAGGTATACAGATTAAATACTTTCATTTAGAAACTGCTATATAAGATCTCAATTATAAGAAAATTACAAAATTCTTGATTATCATTGTCTGATGAATTCACTATTTAGTTGGGTTACTAAATCAAGTTTCATTATATTTTCTATTTTTATTATTTGTAAACAAATTAATTTTTCAAATAACTGGTTAGGTATTTGTATATTTCAATATACAATAATTTGAGTATAGTATAACATATTTTTATGCGATCATTTTGGGATAATTTTTATATCAATTTTTAAATATTTTGTAAATAAAGGAAAATTCATTAGAATGTGTTTTTATATCAATGATGGATCTAAAATTTGAAGAAAGAGCACTTGCAGGGTGGTGCCAACATCATGATTACAATAGATAAGTAAACTATAACCATTAAAAAAGAATTTGTTTAATGGTTTTCTTTCTAAAATATGAATCTTGACTATCTAAAAACTAATTATATATATATATATATATATTTATTTATATAGTATATAATATAGCTTTCTACAACTTTATAAGTATTAATTAATTAATATGAAAAACCATCTAGGTAAATTTATAGTGCTTGGATCTGCCTATGTTTAAACAAATATTTAAATTTTATTTATGAATAAATACAAAAAGTTTAAAATATCTGTCATACAAAAGACATGAAATGCAGGCTCATATTATATTAATTAAATAATTTTTTTTATCAAAATGTCCTTATTGTGTCCTTATTGGTTAATTATTTTTGAGTCATTTATAATAGCAGCTAATATGGTGAGACACATTCAATTAGCTTCTGACGCAATTCAATATTTTCCATGTTTATTGGTAATATTAGATTGTAATATGTTTACTGTATTATAAAATTATATTATACTAAAATTAAAATATCTTTCTATTATAAAAAAGTAAATATATATTTATATATTATAAGTACCTATAGGTATATTGTACTTCCATATAATTATTATATGTTTTCTATTTATTGGAATTTGTATTCTCATTATCTGCTAAATAGAAAATTTTATCATCAAATATTATATTTGTGGCGAAGGTTCTTATAATATATATAATAGTATACCAATATATATTATATGGATACAAATATATTTTATGTATACAAAATGTGTATATTTATAGTAAAAAAATCTAAATTGAAATACAATAAGCTATTTATATATAAGCTATATACAGATGTACAACTGAAATTTACCTAATCTCTCTCTATATATATATAACTTTTGGTTATTGAAATTTGAGAATATTATGCAACTAATCTAAATAACAGCTGCATTGTGGTTGTTAGTTCAGAGTTTCAATTTCACAGACTGTTGACTTTTATGAACAATATTTTTTTGGAAGACTAAAATGAAATAAACAAAATTTTTTGTAAAAATCTATCTTTTTGCATTACTATTTGGGGTTGTTGGAAGAGCTCCAATGAATATTGATATAAGTATATCTGTATAAGTTATTATCTGGCTTCGCACTTATAACCCCAATCACTATAGCTATAACACAAAGGAAAATCTATCTAAGTTCTTGATGTTTGATTTGTTGAAATCTGATCATATATAATTTTGTTGTCATGCTTTCACATTTAGTTCCAAAGTAGCATGGTCATTGATAATATTTGAGAGATGCAGTCACATATTCTCTGTCAAAGACAAATTGAAAATATGTTAGATTCACTCCCTGCACAGTACTTTTGAGCTTTGTTGAGATCATTGGTGAAAATCTTTAACCCACAATATGTCATAGAAAAATAAAATGACTTGAAACCTATTATCTACCCCAGGAAAAACCTTATTTTATTTTGTGGTTTTATCTAATTTATATAATGAAAGGATTATACAAGAGAGATGATAAAGATGAAAGTGATTCCATTGAATCCTGATCACTATAGAATCTAATGAAGACATAGCTATATAAGTATACAGATAAGTATAAGTAATATTATAAAAAATAAATAAATCTAAAGAAATAATTGCTGATAGCAGTACAATAAGGAATAGGTACTCATTCAATAATAAAACACTAAAAATACTAAATAGTATATATAACAATATATATTGTATATATTATATATAGAATATGATATTATTGATAATACATATAGTATAAAAAGTTATATAGGTATAAAATAATAATATATATTATCGTATATATTATATATATAATATTATATTGATAATATATAGTATAATATATAATTATATTATAACAATATATATCCTATATCATATATATATAGAATAGTATTGATAATATAGTAAACATAGTAGGTATAAAATATAGTAGAAAATTGTAATATATAATAATATATAATTGAATTGAAACCAGTATAGGAGAGTATAAAATCATGTTGAAAACGTGAGTGGAAGTGAAAATTTTCAGTGATATTGTTATATACACTTATAATTTTACCTGTTTTTCATTAGCCAATCAAAACCACTCAGTGTGTCTCTCAGCTTCTTTATAGTATGAAAACTATTTTTTAGAAAATCGCAATGTTTGTGATCCGAATCAGGTAAAGTAACTTTAATTTCATTGCAAACGTTGCGATGCCCGCCAGGAAGAGGTTAAGTTTAATATTATTTTATTTGGCTTTTATTAAATTTTGAATTAATAAGAAAGAGATCAGTAACTCAATATTAAATCCTGAATTTGAAAGAAAAGTTCAAAGTGTCTTCATGGTTTATAAAAAGCAAATCTTTTATAACCATTCAAAGAAATTTTCATTGTATATATGGCAGAAATCCCCCACCCTGACTACAATAAATACATTTATTATTAGAAACAGGTAGTGTTTGAGATAGACCTTGTCCTAGCATCTCACAAGAAACTGTTGACTAAGTTAACCAATATCAGCTACAACATCTATTCATTGAGTGTCTAGAGAACTGCAAATACCAACAAAATCTATGCATAACATTTTATGAAAATTTTATCCATATAAACTTTAAATTATTTGTGTTATACAGCCAAATGACAGACTAAACTAATACAATTTTTCATATTGGAAGCCATTGACAATGATGATGAATATTTGAGTAAAATTTGATTAAGCTAACTTTCATTTGTCTGGGAAGGTCAATTTACATAATGTACGATTTTGTGGTACTGAAAACCCACATTTTGGGGTAGTCCTAAAATCAATGTTTGTTGTGCATTAATGAAAAACAGGATCATTTTCAAATTCCCTGGCCACCTTGCTCACCTGATATTACACAATTAGACTTTTTTCTATGGGGATATGTTAAAGATTATGTGCACAGGATGCCAGTTGATGACATTGATACCCTGCATGACAAAATAAGAACTGCTGTGGCAACTGTAACAGAGTTAATGTTAGAAAACACATGGAGAGATATTGACAATTGCTTAGAAATATTTCAAGGCAAACCTGGAGCTCACATAAGATCTGGTAACATTAATGGTCAGTGAAAATAAAACTTTATAAACATGTCATGACAATCATAAATAAATTATTAATGTACATATTTTTGTTTTCTTGTAATATGAATATAAAACTGTAACTGGACTTTATGCATACCCTTTTTATTTAAAATAAAATTTGTCACAATTAGTATTGTCATAAGGCTTGTCATAAACAAGATACTACAGTGTATACAAATTTCTGAATTGTTGCTGTCAATATATTATACAGCTAATATGGAAATTGAGATTCTGAATAAAGATTTTGTCACTTTCTCTTCATATATAAATAATATAGATATTTTTAATATTATTATATCAAAATGACGGAATTATATTTATAAATTTACAATAAGATGATATTTAAAACAATTGCATTATCCAGATGAGATGTGGATAAGCCAGATTAAGAAAGAAATGTCTTTCTTGAAGACATTTTCCACAGAATTATATTCTTGCTCATAATATTGAGATTATGAAAATCATTGGAAGAATGAAACATATTTTCTTGCTTTTAAGAAAAACATATTTTTCCTTTTTAATTTAGTACAAGCCAATACTTCTTCTCCACTATATATACATTCTGAAAATTCTTTAAATCCTAGCAGACCTTTTACAAGACTTTGTTCCGTCTACCATAAGCTGCCTTATGTCATCCAACAATAAAACATCTATACAGATTATTTCAGGCTCAAATTTGTTTCAAAATAAACAAAAATATTGGGAGAGATAGTGCATTTAATCATTATTTTCTAAAACCTCCAAAAAACCTTACTATCATTAGAATACAAAAGAAAAATACCAAAAGCAAACTTAGGTTACATATTATTATAATATACCAATCTATAAGAATGAAACTATTTTACAAAAAAATAACTATGATACCATCAAGATATCAAATACATGAGTATTTATGCCCATCAATACTGAAAAATTCAGAATTACTAAAAATAATAGCTATGAAAATACAAAATAAAAATACACAGACAACTGTTACAATCTAATGAGTAGAAGTGAAACAAAGAACAAAATTTCTGCAAAATAGCTTGGATTTTATCCATCAAAATTGTTATTTCTCCCAATGTTATGGGAAATTGTTAAACATTTAAACTCACCATCTCTGGGTTAGTTAAACCTAATGGGTTTATTTAGCTAAAATATTTATTTAGAACTCCATAAAACTAATGTAAGTGACATGGCAAGACTGTCTTGCCATCCACTGCAGAGAGAACACATTCTCATTGCACTTAGGTTCAAATGGTTAATATAAATGAGTAAATATAAAATTAAAAATAATATTTGGATATACTTATTTGATAGTCCTTTTAAAATAATAAAAGCAAAAGGAATATAAAAAAACATTAACTTATTAATATTTTGACATTTTAATGTTTGTTACTGTTTTATTTAATACAATGTTAATTAAATTATTTATTATTTTTTGAATACATATTATGATCATTTTAATTGAGATACTCAAAATTATTACAACTGATAATTTTTCATTATTCAGAACAGTATTTAGTTGCATTAATATATAAAACTATTCCACCATATTTAGTGTTCAATTATTGTTTGTTTAATTTTCATTAAAATTATTTTTTTATTATGTGTTATGGTAAAATAAATGTTTTGAAAACTTTGTTAAAGCAAATAATTCATTCTTTCAAAACATATTACAAATATTTAAAATAAACATACTAAAATTATCAGTCTTTTCATTTAAACTTTCTAAATAGGGAACCTTTCAAATATTTTAATAATTGGGAATCTCTATTAATACTTCACAGAAGAAAATTTCCCTCAAATATATTATTTTTATAATTAAAAATGATAAAATTATTTTAAAGGAATATAGTAGTAATACAGGGAAAATTTTTTGGTTATAAGCAGACTTTTATATTAAGCAATTATGTAATATTTGGGTTTTACTGTAGTACATTGTACTTTAAGAGGATAAAATTTTTTTAATAAAAATTTAATTTTGTAACTATTTAAAATGTTATGTATTTTAAATTGATTGGAAAAATAGACAATTAATGATAAATTCTTTAAATATTTATTAAAATGTATTTTTATTAATCTCATACCATATAATCTAAACCTATTTAAGTAGGTAGCTAACTCAATGTTCAACATACTTAATAGATAATATAGGACGTTAGCTTTAAAACTACAAGCTACCAGCTACCACCATTAAAAACTATTTAATATTTTGAAATTATTTTTATTGTATATTATAGTCTTAAATTAACCATAACAAATTCATAGATTATAGCTATTATAGAGATATTAAGAATCAAAACAGCATATTTGGTACTTAAATTTCATTTTTAATGTTTTTATTGCAAGTTTATTATCTTCTTTGTTAAGGTAACTACACCTTTTTTTTCCAAATTTGGAATAACTTATGTAGTTTAGTCATACAATCCGGATAGTTCTTATCTCTATGTAAATATGTGAACTATTTATTTTTATTTTAATACTGAATTTATATCCAAACTTTTTATGATTTTCAACAAATTGTTCATTGATCATTTTTACTATTATTCATAAAAAAATTACATATTAATTATTGTTTCAGATGACCTCAACTACCCCAATAATTGAAGTTCCCACTGGTGGTGAACCAGAAGGAGAAGTTTTGGGTACAATTGATGATAATGAACATATTTTGGGTGAACCAGATGAACAAGTATTGGGAACAGCTGAACCAGAGGAAGAATCTCATCCCCCTGAAACAGGAGATCAGTTTTTCCCAGAGCTTACTGGTGAAATTAAAGTTTATAAGGATAAGATGTCTTTTTTAGGAGATAATACAGAAGGAGATGAGCAAAAGGATGAATCTTCATTTGGAAGAAATGCTGAAGATGGAGTGAAAGAAGGAGTTAAGAAGAAGGACAGTAAAGAAGGTGCTCCATCTGAAGATTGTGAGTATAACATATAAAATCTTTTGTCTTTGAGAAACTTCATTTTATTGTAAATAAATATTTTCAATAATCAATTAAATTTTTCCAAAAAACATTTTCATGCCTATTTCTTAATTATCAAGAATGTGAATTATATTGCAGTTTTCTAAATAAAGTAAACTGGTTATAAAATGGTTCAATATTTATTTTTTAAATAATCAAACTTTAACTAATACATATGATTGACGGACAACTTATACATACAATCTTAGTATTATACTGTTTGTGAATTTAAAGTCATACTATTGTTTTTATATTCCAATATTGAAATCTCTACATCATGGGACTGGCTATCAAAGGTATTTGCTTGTTGTGCACGAAGTTGCTGTTCCCTCAATCTTTTGAAAAGTTAAACATTTTTATCATAATAAAATAATTTACATTTAAATAAAAAATTGTTGTTTTAACTACAGACCCCAATGCTTTATAGAATGCTGGTATTGCAAACATTGACAATATCTCTACCATGACTCTGTTTTCCAGCTGGCAGTATGACGGGATTGTTTACCACGGAGTTGGACTCTGACAAAGACCATGATCCCTTGGCAGAAGATTGGAATACGCGTGCGACCGTTTCGGGACCAACAAGTCAAGAGATTTTAGAACAAAGAACGGCGGAGCATTATAACGCCGCTATGATCGCGAAAAAGAGTTGTTCATGGGAAGAGGCGCTTGTCAACTTCACAAAATGCATCAATTTACGTCCCCGTGAAGCTTCTTACTACTCATACAAAGGAGAAATTTACATGGATCTCTGTGATTTTCAGTCTGCCTCGCTTAATTATAAACGAGCATGTATCCTCGATCCGAGTAATAACTCTTATGTGTCAAGATTAGCATTCATACATCTCTTCCATGGCCAGACATTATTTGACCAGAATATGTACCCAGAAGCGCTGGAAGCATTCAGTCGGGCAGCTGAATTACAACCGGAAAAAGCTCACTACCAAAACCGAAGTCTGGCCTGTTTAGCAGCTCTAAATCGTCATGCTGAGTGTCTAGCTCTGGTAAATCAACGACTCAATCACGAAACTGGAAGTCCAGACTTGCTTGTACTTCGCGCGCGACTAAATAATATGTTTCGAAATTACACACTTTGCTTTTATGATCTTAAAGATGCTCTAGAACTGGATCCTGAACATTCCGAAGCCTCTTTCATGCAAAAAAATTTGGCCGACTTAGCAAGAGACTGTAATAATAAAGCTGTTGAACTAGGTTTATGTCGACGTACAGCGGAGGCCTTGCACAAAATTACTTTGGCTATTGAAATGGATCCAACAATGGCAGAATATCACGTTAAAAGAGGCGCCTTTCAACGGCGTCTGGGTAACTACAATTCTGCTGTGGACGACTATCTTCTAGCTCTTGATAAGACCAATCACGACGAGAACTCGTCTGTATATAAAGAGGCTCATCGACAATTGCTGCTTGCTTTCAATGATTTTGGAGTTGAATGTTTCACCAAAGGCCACTATGATGAAGCTATTGTTCTTTTTAACAGGGCTATTTTGTCAGAGACCAATGAACGAGGACTTTATATTAACCGTGGAGATTGTTTCTATAAGAAGGAAAATTTTACATTTGCTTTAGCAGATTTTATGCAGGCCTTTGAAATGGATCAAACCGATAATAGTGTAGCAGTTAGAATTTCACTCGTGCATCATCAATTTGGTCAAAGAAATTATGGTAATAAACTATACGAAGCAGCTATTACCCACTTTTCCGAGTCGATTAGTTTTAATCCAACAGTGAGCTATTTTTGGATAGCAAGGGCTCGCACAAAATACATGCAAAACAATTTCTCTGAAGCTCGCATGGATGTTGTAACGGCTTTAATGATTTGTCCTGAACAAGAATCCTTACTATCACTTATATCCAGACTGTTTCCCGGTAAAACCACTCATGAAGTCGCAAGTTCTTCATTGGCTTCTAAAGCATCGCAAAATCTGCATCGTCTTATCCGATTGCGATCGATAGAGCAACCGTCTTTGTCAACGGATGGAACAGAGGCCGACCGAACAACTGTACGCGATCTTGAGTCATCCACTGCCTTTAACAGAAGTACGGTAACAACACGAGCGGCTCATACAAGTAAAACTCGACGTAGATCGCGACAAAGAAAGACGCAGAAGTCCACTCTGTCTATGAGGAGTTTGGCACAAAGTTCTGCAGAGGTCGATGAAATGTGGGAAATCGTTCTCGAAAAGAAGGTGTTAGAAAAGGAAATTGATAACATGTTGTCATCCAGAAATGTCCTGAAAAAGAAAACACTTCCTCTACTACCTATGAAAGCACCTCTTCCTTATATAACGAAAGGAGAATGTTCCGGGAAATTTCAAAATGAACTCCACTTTACTGAAACTGGATCAATTGTACAATACAATCTGGGGTGGCGAAAATTTCGCTCGGAAATAAAATAGAGTGCTCTATATAATACCAACTGTAAATGTGATTAGTTTAAATTTTATTGTAGGTAGATTCATATAAGTATTATAAGTATTCTTAGTGTTACATATTTTAAATGTGTTTGTAAAATATTATGTTTTAAATATCTTAACAATTATATCTATTATTTTGTACAATTGCATATATAAATTCTAATTTTTAAAGTAATTTTGTTTAATTGTTATTTAAAAAGAAAACTATAACGTGTGGACCTAATTCCGCTTCCTTAATCTTTATTGTTTAAACATAAGTTAAGGTACCAATTCCGAGATTAAGTTCAACGTTCATCTTCCACAAAGATATTTTAATCTCGGTCAATAGACTTTTTGAGCTCCGAAAATTCGATAAGAATATAAATGCAGCTATTTATAGAACGGTGGACATAACCAGTGTTGTAATTATAGATTTATCTAACAGAGAATTGGAACCTCTATAACATTTGAGTAGGTATAACATCCTATTTGAACATGTTACAGTTCAAATGAACACTTAATAGAGTTATGCATGCATCGTTGCTTTTATAAAAAGTAAATCAAATAATTATGATATGTATAACAGTTATAAAACAATTATGGTCATGATCCTGTCTAAATATACAGACCTTGAAAAAAAACAAGTTAACGCACAGAACCCAGTTAACCCTATTTAATTATTACTAAATAATATTTTATATTACCTATCAATATGGTCTAATCTTTAGGAGTAAACTATATTCTAAAATATTTTTAGAACCTTTAATTATAAATTGGCCGGTTTTATTAGGTTTAACATTGTTTTTAAAA
The DNA here is from genome assembly GCA_034780395.1 of Vannuccia rotundouncinata. Classification (NCBI taxonomy): domain Eukaryota; kingdom Metazoa; phylum Platyhelminthes; order Proseriata; family Coelogynoporidae; genus Vannuccia; species Vannuccia rotundouncinata. The sequence goes on along the minus strand of JAUZNC010013785.1, from coordinate 12,149 downwards.
ATCAATGCTGAAATCGCAGACAAAGTAATGATATAGAATTATGAAAATCTTTATACGGTTAGTTCAAAATTATGAATATATTCGATTTATTAATTTAATTGAGTAATGTTTCTAGTTTCTAATATATATAAGCCCTACACTATAATATCGGTCGCTCATTAAATGAGGTCTCCATAATATATTTATTCTTATTGTTCTCCCAGCCCCCAGCAGCACTAACCCAGTTGTAGTACACGATAGCGCTATATTTTATTAGGTATAATATATTCCTATATAAGATTATACTACATTAAAAATTAGTTGTTTATCATATAGTCATATCACATAGCCCCACACATTCGTACTTAGGCACGGCCAACATATTAAATAATAAGCAAAAAATTTGGAGTTATTAAACATATATATCAAGACGGTTGAAATCATCGGGTTAATTGTAAAAAACAGAACTATCAAGAAACTCCGAACAAGCCAAACACTTTTAATAAGATTTTAAACGTCCGAATAAGTCAAACTTTTAATCTAATATTTGAGCAAAATTTCATTGTGACTTCAGATAAACAACCAAGAATACCAGGACGCTTAACTACGCTTTTAGTGTTCATTTGGCCGAGACAGAGTATTTTCCTACAATAAAACGATTTAGACAATATTAAAAAACTTTTTAACCTTCATATAGATCATTTGTACACTATAGCTTTCAAGTAATTAATAATTTATTTAATTATTAATTTAGTACTCGCTGAAAAATTTAGTATGCGTTGTTATTATAATTCAGGTTGAGATTTTAATTGGCATTTACCTATATATGAAGTCTCGTACGTGTAATACATATAATAATATCATAATATGTATGAACTTAAATAATATATTAATATAATAATAATATAATATGTATGAACTAAAATATATTATAATCTATTTTAATGTTCAAAAGTTAACAAATATTATTTTTTAATTGTCTAAAGGAATTTATTATAAAAAAATAATCGTCCTCCTGGTTAAATTAACACTGAAAGCGTTATATAGTTTGCGTCAGATGGTATTCATGTGTATATTGTCTTATTGTTAAACTTGTAAAAACAGTATTATATATTATAGCCAAAATTGTGAAAATGAAACTAAGCCTGCGCGATCACGTTAGCCAAAATATATTTATTATATATATATTATTTATCTATAGACCGGCAAACGGATCAAAAAAACGTCCAGAGCGCATTTTAATTAATCGCATTTAATGGTAACCCCACCCCCACTTCTAAATTGGAAAATAAAACTAATAATAAATATTTTGTTGAAAGGAAAACAAAAAGTCACACCATAATAAGTTTAACCCAAAGAATATAGAGCAAGCGACAAGAACCCTCACTCTATGATAAAAGCACTAAAACTGGGAAACTTTTTAATCTATATATATATTTATATATTCATAAATTCATGGGAGTTATTAATGCATTCATTATTAATATAAGCTCATATACTTTCAATAGATAACTACTGACCATGACTTGTAATAGTTAGTAGCATGTAAAATTAGTTGCAAACTATTTTTTAGAGTGAAGTTTCTTTTCGCTCGCTATACCTATAATTTTTGGTTGAGTACCTTTTCACTATATTATAATTAATAAAATTTAGGGAATTTATATTCAATCTGAGGTTTAAAATTACTATTGTACTTATAATATTATGCACACAAATTAGGAAAATGTGATGTCATATTTTGTACTACCTTCCTCCCACGTCACGTTTGTCCCATTGTCATGACTCCCCTTCAAGTGTGACGTAATTTCACAACAGCCCTGTTTTTACAATTTCCCAATTATCGACAACCACACTTAATCATATTTTTTCCCCAGTTATCTCGATATAGTTGATGATAACACTAAAACTAAATAAATAAGGTCTGTTCAAAAATGACGTCAGGGCTGATTAGGGGGAGGGAGGGTTGATAAATCCGTGACAAAGCGTGATGGAGGGGTTGAGGGGATTTCCAAAATTGTGACGTCACAAAACGATCTTGTAAAAGCCGCATAGAGAAAGATAACTCTGTTGTATTATCTTTACTCTATTTTTAAAGCACATTGATTCGTTTAAATTAATCGAATATAGAGTTTTTGCAGATTCACAAATTATTCGAAACCGTTTTTCTTTCATAAGATGATATAAGGCGAAAATACTATAAAGCATTGCAGCTGCAAATAAGCAGGCACCTCTTTTAATGCATCTAGCCTCTGAATATAGTTCAAAAGTTGCCAAAATCCGCAATGATCTTTGCATTGTCCTAGTTTTCAAACAAAACTTTTGTCTCATATGTGCAGTAAATGAAAAGCATATCACGCTACTGTCCGTTCTCTTAAAAGCCAATTAAAACATTGTATCGCGCAAAGTATAATTGCTACTGCTGATATATCCTGCGTCTTAAGATACCCCCATCTCGAATTGCTGCAAGAAGACACCGGGAACTAATTTGTGTCATTGCACAAGATGACGAGCAAGAAGAATTTAAATGGTTTGATTCTGAGGAAATGAAAGTGGGCATTATGAAAACAGCTCCTAAAAAGATTACAATCGAAATCGGGACGCCAGTTTTTTCTATTCAAAATATGATCTCTCATTGGGAAAAGGACGATTAATTTTGGAATGTCTAAAATCGATTACATTAATGTTTTTAATCTTCAAAATACCTACAGTTAAATTTTCGCCACATATGACACGCAGATGCATTTTATACCTACTTTTCTAATAATTAAATAATAACCTTGGTTAATTTTCAGCTTTTTATTATGAAAGCATTATTAATAAGTATGATATTACTGTTGTATTTTATAGTACCTACTTTTTCTAGTAATTACATATAATGACCCCGTATAATTAAGATTTTTTTAGGAACAGATTATTGGTTGACCTGTCAGTCGACCAATAATCCGTTGCGTATATTATAAACTGTGTTTTTACTATTTAAAAATATATCATGCTGAATAGGTTTTTGTAATAATTATTGTTTGCAATACTCAGGTACACACCTATTTGTTAACTATATTTTTATTTCACAATTATTCGTATGTTAGTTAGATTAATGAAACGCTGTAAATTATTATCGTTGAGTGGGTATGAAGAAAGGGGGTAGAACTTAACGTGACGTCTTTTTTAAAGGGAATTTAGAAATTTGTGACTAAGCGTGATACAAGGGGAGAAGGGGTAAAATATGGTCCAAATTTGCGTAACGTCATTTTTGAACAGCCCCATACATACTGAACAACTCAATGTTAAAAAATATAATATAATTCTATTTATTTAACATTTTTGTTGTTTAAGTCGATTAAACAAAATATATTAAATCTTTTTAAACTAAAATAAGGGATATTTTAAAAAATGTAACATTTATATGAAATAAATGTATAAAAAGTAAATTTAACTTTATTAAACTGTAAAAATAATAAAAAAGTCTAGTTTAGTAATTAAAATTGTCAAAAATGCTTATTTTAATGTTTGAAATTTTCCAATTTGATCTGGAAAATAATATTCCCATTTATATAATTTATTTTTTATATACTATTGAAACGTACATATTATTGGTGACATAAATGTACTAGAAGTTCCATACCATTCTGTTTATGACCTGCAGTCAGGTTAATAATTGGCAGATATAATATCATTTAACTTGTAACATTCTGAATTATTTCTACATATTATATAAATGAAATTCAGACAATACTTAGGAGTGTAATACATATAAAATACCAAAAAATCATAAAAACTATGGATAATGCTGTATAAAAGTCAGAAATTTTAATAAAAAAATATAACATCAACTCATGCTTGTGATCAAGATAATAATATTAAATATGGATAAACAAGACCATAAAATATAAAAAAAAGTACAACACATTACAAGTGAGCCATTTATTACTTATGAACATACAATTTATTACCCACATGGAATTTGCTCATTTATATCTATAAATCAGTAAGGGTTTTGTTCTGTTTATTACCCATAGACAGTCTGTTTATTACCCACATGGAGTGGCCCATTTTGTTCCATACCACTCTTTTTATAACCTGCAACTGGGTGAGACATAAAATATGTCTGCTCAGCTAGTCTAGATGATTATTCAGGCTATAAAAAAAAACAGTATCATTTGCATGCATATATGAAGCAAAAGTAAAACATCCATAGTAATTTCCAGTAAACCAATAATCTACATCTGGATTGCTCAATATTTATTCTCTCACCTTTTCTTGGCTTAGGATGCTGGCTAATTATCTGCTTGTATTACAGATATTTTTACACTCACTATATTTATACATTCTTTATCTCTATCATTGTATTAGGTATAATTTTTTACCTTCAGTTATTTGACTATGTGACTCTCCTTTACAAATCTAGCTTATACAAGTCTTTCCTTTTCACTAGCAGTATATTGAAAAGTTTCAAACTTTAAACCTTAATTAAAGATTTTTTAATTTTATTAAAAAATACTTGTACCACAATTTTGTATATTATACTAAACTTATATATATCATTTCAAAAAAATTAATATGTTTCACTTACCAAATTTTCAAATAATAATATTTATAATTATGGATAGCTCAGGAAAAACAAGTTTGCTTATATGTATAACACCCTGTAAATGGATAAAAAAGTTCAAAAGATGGTTTATGGTAGCAATTTTTTCAAATAATTTTTTTCTAATTTTTAAATTTTAAAAGAAAACATTAAACCCTAAAAATAACCCATTATATTATTCTGAATGTCCTTATAATATAGAATTTTAAGACAGCTTTCTATCATAATTAGTTTTTTAATTACAATCCATTCAAAGTTAAATACCTAGAATGAGTTTTTCTGGATTCACCCCATCCTACCTTACTACAAATCAGACACAGGCTTAGACTAAAGTTATATAGAGTAAAAACTATGGAGATCATATTAAACAAGATGAAAATCAACCAACACATTCTGCAACTGAAAACTCAAACAGGGGAAATAATTCAACAAACATCATCAGCCAAAGTTCTAGGACTTTACATCAATGAAAACCTTTCCTTTAAAACACATATAAAAAGGACTTATAATAAATGTAACAGTAAGCTACTCTTACTCAAACAATTAAAATACAAAGGCTACAGTGCTGAAGAACTACATATTTTATACCAACATATTTGCCTGGAGTTCAGCCAAAGACAACATCATAAAACCACTAAAGAAGATACACAACAGAGTGCAAAAAATTATTGGTAACTTAAGCATCAGTACCCTAGAAGAGCATCTGCAAAAGAATCTCTCAAGCACCTTTAAAAGTGCAACTGATTATGATGCCAATCTCTTAAATAAAATCATAGCCCCAAAAAAAGAACAACATGAATGAAGTCTCAGGAAAGAACCCCAGTGAATTTTAGAAAAATCCAGAATGGAACTATTCAAGTGGTCTTTTATTTACTGAGTCTGCACTCTTTAAACACTCTTTAGACTCCTATAGACACTTGGTATTATAACCATACATACATATATTTTTGTATTTCTGCAATATGTAAATGTAAAAAACTTTTCTGTGTTTTTTATTTCAATAAAAGGCTTATTATTATTATATAAGATCTTTAAAATTATATTTCTGTAACAATTGCTATATGAAGAAACTTAAACAAATTATTGACATGATGACATATATGTGAAATTTGTATTATTATATTACATACCACAAATGTAAGTAAAACCCACTTAGATTTAAAATTTATAATCTTGGTTCATTTTGATTTAAATACTTAAAGGAATTTATTACATATTACATTTAATATTCCAAGTAATATATAGGTACCTAGATACAAGTTAAATATATGTTTTCACATTTTATTATTTATATAATTCCAACTTGGTTAATTTGCTCATAAAAGTAAATTGAATTTTTTTATTAAACTATGAATTGTAATTTTTCTTTTACCACATTTTACAATATTTAAGCAAATATATACATATATTTTATATTATTAAAATATACTGTATCAGGTTGTAGTTAACATAATACTGATTATAATAGTAGTTCACAAAATACTTCTGATTTTCTGCACTTAAGTGGCTTCTATATATTTAGTATAGACACTTTTTCCAAACTAAAGTGTATAAAGTTTTAAAGAGTGTGATGCCAAAGTAAATTAAACTCCTGTCTTCAGACCTGAATGTAGAAAGTTTGAATCACAGTACATACTCCTGCCTTTAATAAACTGATTTGTGCTGCTCAGCATTAACCTCATTATTGATTGATTAGTTGAAACCTGTGGCTACTGATTAATTAATAATTATTTTAGTTAAAGCCAATAGTACATATTTAGTTTAAAGTATATTTGAAAATTCTTAACTCTGACAAAATTTGTAAAAATATTATTATATACAGCTATAAAATGTTTATGGTTAGAATATAATAATTGAATTTTGACTTAAAAGTTAAGTACTTTAGCAGAAAATATAGTTTAAAAATCGGATAGCATGAATAATAATGAAGAAAAAATAAGATATAAGGATATTTGGAGCAATGAACTCCCACATAAACAGAAAATCATATTTTTTGCATCAATACCTAGCTAAAATAAAACTAAATGAAACAAAAACCCTTTTTAAAATTCTTTTTTAAACTGACATTTTATGCATTTTCTGGTAAATATTTTTTTTTCAATTTTCAGAAAATATTTATTATATACAAAACCTAAAATTATATTTTTTACATTTATTTTTGTCAATAATGAAAATCCAATTCGTCATATATTATGAAATTATATATGTGTATTTTATACCATACTATCTTAAATATAAAAATTAAAAAAATTAGCTTATTTGTTACAGTATGCCTAGATGTAATAGACAATAAATACTTGCAACAATAGTATTTATGGGTAATACAGTCTACTCTGGCTAATCTTTTCAGGTGAAATGCAAACAAATATATTGTGAAGATTTTAAAATGGTATACTATTTATGTAAACTTTTAGTTATATGCATTTGTACGAAATTATAAAATGTTTTGTCAACCTCATTTCACCATTTTAAAGAATGCAAAAGAGTTTGTTAGGTACAATCTTTATTGTATATTTGATAATATTTTATAATCACCATTTTATCAGCCATTTTATTAAGCTGAATTTTATATAACCAGTCAATGAGCTGCAAATTATTTCATGTAACTACTTCAGATGCTGTCCACTGTGATTAGATCTTTGGGTCGGCAATATCAGAATGCTGTTTCTTCCTCCAGATGCATTCGATTTTTGTCAACTGAGAGACCCTCTTGTGATGATTTGTCAGAGGAAGAGAAAATGATGCGTGATTCCGGTATGTTTTAAATTATTATTCAAAATATTTTATTTGCTTATATAAAAATGCTGGTTCCAGCAGAATGTAAAATTAGTAGATGTACAAATTGGTGAAATATACAAAAATTATCTAGGCACATACAATAGCGCCTTTTTAGTGGACTTTAAAAAAATTTACGGAGCAATCTATTAATTTTCCCTCTAATACTCAATTATAAATACATCAACATAATATATTTAACAATATACAAAATTGAATAACAATTTGTATATATTTTTTATTGAATTTCATGATAAGAAAGAGTATTTATTAGCTGTTGAACATTTCAATGTTTGTATAAATAACCATTTGGTACGTTTTTACTCTACTGATACACATTCTACAAAACACATTGAATTTTAAGGAATATTTCTAACTACCTACGACATATTTTAAGAAAATATTTATAATATACTACTATTTTTCAAAACAGTAGTAAATTTCGTTAAAATGTTACTTTTGATACTCAGATTAGAAATATATAAGCAAGTAAGCGATATCTAAATTCCAAAATACGTATTTATAAAGTATACAAGTTGCATATTACGTCATTTATACTATTAACATAATTATACGGAGAGTCCATTTATCATTTTGATAAAAATGTTATTGAATGTTACATTATGTAAAAAAGCATTTTAGATTTATATATTTTTTGAGTTTCTAAGTTCGCAAAGGACGTTATCCAGCCACAAGTATCAAAAATGGATGAGCAAGGATACATGGAGAAATCGGTCATTGAAGGACTATTTGAAAATGGCGCAAGTTAAAATTAATTATACTTTTAGTATTATTTAGAAATTTTTTTTAAATGAACTCTAAACATATTTTTTTCCTGTTTTAGTTATTGGGGATCGAAGTTCCACAAGAAATGGGCGGAGTAGGCGCCTCTTTCTTTTCCTCAATCCTCGCCGTCGAAGAGATCGCCCGTGTCGACCCCAGTATAGCCATTTTGGTCGACATACAAAATACCCTCAACGTAACCTTGATCAAGAACCTCGGAACTCAAGCCCAGCGCGAAGAGTGGCTGCCTCGACTGGCCACCGACACCGTTTCGAGCTTCTGTTTGTCTGAGCCGAACGCCGGTTCCGATGCCTTCGCCCTGAGAATGCGAGCCGAGAGGAAAGGCGATGACTATGTCCTCAATGGGAGCAAGTGTTGGATTAGTAATTCGGCGGAGGCTGGTCTTTTCTTGGTTATGGCCAATGCTAATCCGGAGAAGGTTGGTATTCTGGCACTTTGTTTTGGTGTTTTGTTTGGTTATTCTGGTCAATCTATAAATATTAATAAATTTCGTATTATCTAGACCTACGACAGTAGGTTGTTAGCTCTCTATGTTCAACAGTAAATTGAAACCTCAACAAACTAAGCCTTTTTATAACCGCTACTATTCATATTTTGAAATAATTCTAATCGCATCTGGTAGCGCAACCTCGACTTAATCAGACAGCCAAATTTCGTGCCCGTAGCTATTATAGAGTTAAAAATATAGTTTCAAAAATGACATTTCGCCAAGACGAGAAGTTTTAATGAAAAAAATGTTGTTATGGTCCTCAATTCAGCATAGCAACAACGGTTCTAAGGCTTCTTATATTGGACGTTTCTTATAATATGTCAATATATTCTTACTGATATGGTATGATTGATAATACATAATCATACCTATAAGGAAATATCAGATATAAATGTTTTAAGACATATTCCTACTGAAGTTTCTTAGTAGAACCAGGACTTTTATTAATAATTAAATTGGTTATGATTATAGACAGTCACTCATTTGAACAGTTGATAATTAAAATCTTTATAATTATTATTATCCAAAATGGCAAAAGAAGTTCAGTATATCTAATAGTGCGAAGTCTAATAAGTTAAGTATTACACTTTGTTAGTAACTCATAATAAGAAAGTTGTTTCTACTGATTATCAATTTATTTAGATGTTAGTAGGTATTACAAAGTTGGTCATTAATCTAAATTAGTTTACATAAAAAGTAATTAGCACAAATCATATAATAGTGTCGTAAGAGCTAACACACTTTTTGCAATTTTGGCTAGTAATAATATCATTATTTCATATTTTCCCGCATTAAATCAAAGTGTTCCCTCCTCGCACAGAAATACAAGGGGATCACCACTTTTTTGGTGCCCCGTGATACACCCGGGCTCACTGTGGGCAAGAAGGAAAACAAACTAGGCCTACGTGCCTCCTCCACCTGTGAGGTGCACTTTGAAGATGTTCGACTGCCCGCCTCCTCTGTGCTGGGAGAAGTGGGCCTCGGCTATCGTTATGCTATCGAGATGCTCAACGAGGGTCGCGTTGGTATCGCCGCTCAGATGTTGGGCCTCTCCAGGGGCTGTTTTGAGCACGCTGTTGAATATGTCTTTGACAGGAAGCAGTTCGGGAAGAGTATCTGGGACTTTCAGGTGACTTTTTACCTCTTTTAGACTCTTTAATTGAAGAGTGGTACCAATCCAGTAAGCTTTTACATGTTGGCGATTGCAGGCTATGCAGCACCAGATCGCAGACATTGCCACCCAGATCGAGGCGGTAAAGGTGCTCACGTACAATACAGCCCGGAGGAAGGAGGCTGGCCATTCCATTGTAAAGGAGGCCTCCATGGCCAAGTACCTTTCTTCTGAAGTGGCCACGCGGACCACCTCCAAGGCTATCGAGTGGATGGGGGGTGTTGGCTTCACCAAAGACTATCCGATTGAGAAGTACTATCGGGATGTAAAAGTTGGTGAGTCATGTCCACTACCAGAGAAGACAATTATTAAAATGGTCGTTGCAAGTTGCAGTAGATACTCCGCCTTATTCTGAAATGTGATATTTACATTTACATGTGATATTTACAAGTTAATCCACAATCTAATTCGTATGCCATTATCTAATACTGAATACTTATTACGTACCTTAAATTTAATGGTTTCTGGTATTCATTTTTGGACACAACATAATATATTAAATGTATGTGCGCAATTATTTTTAGCGGAATTATAATCATAAAATTACAAGTTGCTCTCGTTTATGAACAATAAATATCTATATTGAACAAGATAAGGCAAAATTATCTTTGAAAATGAATGTAATCGGGTGTCTCTTTTATTTTAATAAATTGTTTTATCTTACATGCGGTTTTTGTTTCAATAAGTATGTGGTATAAACCGATTTGGAAAGGTGAAATATGCGTATTTATTATTATATTTTGTTTGTGTTTTTCATTTTGATATTTATTCAGTAGAATCTATTAAATCTAAAATATATTTGAATTGATTATTGGTGATATTTTTTGTTGTGTTATATTTCAGGTTGCATCTATGAAGGTACAAGCAACATTCAGTTGAACACTATTGCCCGGTGTATTCACCAGGAAATGTCATAAAACTCTGTTCAAGGATTTTAGGTATTTCATGTATTTTAGGTTTAGAATCTCATCAGTGATTAAAACAAATAAATCATGTCTAATTTATTTTGCCTTGTGTGTTACAAATTAATATCATCGCGCCCAAAGTCATTCTTTTTAATTGATAAACGGATTGCACACAACTTATTTTCATTTATTTATTTCTATTGGAGTTAATGAACAGAATGTAGCAATTTTCGCAAAAATACCGTTACAATTAAAAGTTAGTAATGAAGAAAGTAACAACATCATGATTTAATTAATTTGGATTGTATACAAATATTTTTGAAGCACATTGTTTATGTTGTAAAATGTGATAGATGTTATTATTTTCGGTTTTTGAATCCACACATTATATAGCAGTGGAAACGTGTAAATTAATCTATTGGGAAAGTATATAGTTTAAAATTAGGTTTAATTCAGTAGTTACTTTTGAAAATAAATGATTTTTGTTGATTTTGATTTATTTTGAATTAGTAATATATTTCTATTAATTCTGTATATATTCCGCATACAGTCATTATGTACACTCATCTTTGAAATAAACTGATGTATTATATTGTTTGTTATTTTATTTATATTTGATAATTGGTGCACAAGTTGAGATATAGAGAAAAATTCTGAATATTTTGTAATTTACTAGATCCTGACTAGCTTACACATTAACTAATTAAATGTATCCACGCGACATCTTTTTTACATTGTACAATCGCTTATTGAGACATTGTAATTATATATGGTTATGGTTTTTATCCGGAACACATTATGTTGCGGAATTTTCGAATTCGTTTATGCAAATGGTTAAAATCTAGTTAATAAGCATAAATTTTCAATATGTCTTGCACAATCGTTCAATTTTGTTACATGTGTAATAACGCAGTTAATATATTCTTGATCTGATTTTATTATATGCATATCGTTATTGACTTGATTTTTGACCAAAAATATCAAGGAACACAAAACTTTTATTAACCAGCATTTCATAAATATATAAATCGATCGTTAAACAACATTTCATAAATCGATAGTTAACTCATTGAAACCGGATATATAAGATAGTGTATACATTTTCTAAATAACTAAGTGGGGTGTCTTTTCGAAAAAGTATAATATTTGTAACACTTTATAGTAATATACTTCAGTCTTTACTCGAAACCTTCGTAAGTATGAGCTTCTTACGATGAAAGATAAAATGTTCGTACGACAATGCCTTAATCGGCTTTCTTATGGCGGACCAAGGGGTTCATGCATGATATCACTTTAAAATGTTTACAATCACTATAAGTTGAACGATTCGATTTACACACATTCATAAAAGAGTGATGTTAGTCAAATTAATTGACTATCACTCAATATACAATTAATGTATTGACTATCACTCAATATACAATTAATGTATTGACTATC
>JAUZNC010013784.1:47290-72835 GCA_034780395.1 Vannuccia rotundouncinata | reverse complement strand
CTATTTCTATTTCTATTTCTATTTCTATTTCTATTTCTATTTCTATTTCTATTTCTATTTCTATTTCTATTTCTATTCGAGCTCTCTATTCCAATTTTATTTTGGACTTTATCGGATTGAAACAAGCCAACGTACTATATAAATGTAGTCATACAAACAGTAGAATTTGATATTGTTTATCTTATCAGTGTATGTTATCAGAAGTCTTTCTTGGTAAATTAAACAGTTTAATTGATATAATTCTTTTATTATAAGGTGCTTCAAATTTGTTTCTAAAATATTTTATCATTATTAAAATATATTTTTATGATTGAATATTGTTTTATTGGTGGTTAATTATGATTTGATCTATCTGTATATATTTAACATTATTACATTATATAATAAGTCATTAATAAAATAAAAATAAAGCCTAGTATAAAGTCAAGAAGAAATTGTCTAAAATATAAAAATAAATTCACACAAGAGAGTAATGATTATGTTAGCAAATCAGTAAACAAAATTAATTAGAGAATTACAGTATTTTTACTATCTACTCTCGGACTATCTGAAATTAGTTATATACAAATATATGAAAATGTTTTGCCGGTGATCACTTTAAAGCCATATGAATGTGTGAAAATGTTTTCATCGCATGACAGTTTTCTTTGTGTACACACCCAGTTATACTTATATAGTAGCTGATTCTTTTTATGTATATTGGAAAACCTCATCAGTTGGGTCTATTGATTTGTCTAACTAGCAAGGCAACCCATTGATGATTTTGCCTTTCATCGCTTCAAATCACTCAGTCTGAATTCCTAACAACAGGTTTATTTGAGAGACACACAAAGAGAAAATACAAGCTAGGAGATACTTTTCATGTTTATTGACCTCGACTAAGGAAAATTCTTTTATATCTAAATATATCTATATACATTTGTATTTTTGGGTGTGTTTGCGATAGGTAGGAGGTAGGAGGTATTTAACAAATAATTTTTATTACGGATAGATTTAGTGTAATTCCAAAATCCCAAGCTTACGGTACTAAAGTTTTGTACCATATCATAGCATGACTATGTTTACAAGTTTTGTTAATGAACACACCCACACCCACACAAGTAGGTATGATTAAGTGTGTTTTAATTGTACTAACGTAATTATTTAACTTTGGAATTATCTTTGTCTCCATTAAGCAATTTTTAATATTAAAATGAATAAATTAGAAACATTTCCTCTCGTTGTGGCAAAATTTAATACATTTAACCAAATAAAAAGTTAAAATGGCGATAAGTTAGAAGCCGCGATTCATTTTTCAGGCGTAAAGTAGAATAATCATAAACAAATTAATACCAAGAAAAGATTAATAAATTATCAATATCCAAAAAAAAATTTTTAAGTATAAAAAAATATAAATATGATATTTAAAAAAGAAGCATTTCAAAGAAGGAAATAAACAGACAAAGAAGAAAAACCTTTTTTAAAGATTATTTATTTACCTATTCTAAAACTGTCTATCTGTTTTATTCTTTTTAAATAATTTTTGAAAAACAAAATTTTTAGGAGGTCGTATTTAACATATAACAACATTTAATTAACTCAATGTTCTCAGTCAAAAAAAACATTTGTTTACAAAATCTTGCAGCAGTACAAAATAATATTTTTTCCCCACAATCGATTTGTCCTGAATATTATTACAAATTGATACAATTTGATGCAATTAAACACCAATAACATTTCCCAAAAATTAAAATTTATTAATATGGCCATAACTTAACCCTAAGACTCATACAGGTAATAAAATAATTTCACCAAATCTAAGGATAACTTTTCAATCGAAATAAAATAAAAAGATTTTATTATATAGAAAAATAAACTAATGTAATAATCAGAAGAATAGATTCACATTCAGCCTCATGGGAAAATCTTACATGAGTTACAGGCACGTAAGAACGTTTTCAATGTTGGAGGGGCACCGCTCAATCTCCAGTCGCCCCATGGCAAGTGGCAACGGGCTTATACCCGCGTAGCGGAAAATTTTGAAAAATAGTTCTCTTAAATGCATTTAAAGGCCTCTAAAATCATTATTACGAGAAACTGGAACAGTTAGAATTCGCACTTTTTAGGGACCAACTTTATTTTTATTTTTTTAATCCGCAATTTTTTGGGTGTCACTGCCTAGAATGCATATAAATGGATGTTTAGATCAATTGTCAAATTTTATTGTACAATTATTGGGGGGGCCAAAACATACTCTGGCCCCCACCCACTTCGACTCTTGGGGGGCACGTGCCCCCCCGGCCCTCCCGGTTCCTACTTGCGTAAGTTATACTAAATGAAAAGTTATAATATTAGTAAAAATATTTATGTTGAATAATTATTGAAAAGGTTTTACTATTTTTATAATACAGGTAGGTACATTCATTTTATATAAAATCACTCTGTTTAATGATATTTAAAATGTCTCAAAAATGTAAGAAAAGAATCTGTTTTAATTAATTTAAATTCTATGTAATATCCACTAATTATTTCCTATTATATTTATTTTATTCATAATAAAAATGTTAATATAGAGCTGTTTATATTTATAATTGAAATTTCGTTTTGGTATATATATACAGACACTATCGAGATACGACGCTCGTTATTCTATTTCAAACTGTAATTAATTATATAAATCTGGAAGAATATGTTGATCATAAAACGCTATAGTAACATTAATACAATGTAGTATATTATCGGTGGTTGAGAATTATCCAGAGATAATGACATATAATTATATATTTTTATTCCAGTACAACTGTCTGGCTTTGTGAAATTCATCTACGTCGATTTATTATTGATTGAAATTATTTGTTCAGGATTATATCAACTATTTTAACTATACATCAACTAAATCAACTATTTTATTACAGTTATACATTTAAAGTTGGTATAGCTTCGTCCCTATGCATAATATATGTATAGTAATAATTGTTTTCAATAAAATTTAAAATAGAAATATGGTGACATCGGATTTAACAATAAATATTTTTCAGAATCGTAATTGAAATTATCAGGTTTTCTTTATCAAATAAAATAAAACTCAACGCTACAATCAAAAATTATTCAAATAACCATGAACTTATAAACATGACATAAATTGTCTGAAAAGCTTTAAATATTAAATAACTCAGTCATAACTAACCACAAATTATTCTTTATTTATATTTCAACTGTAGTTATCTCATATTCACAAATAAAAGAGAGTTATTAATAATTACTAATAATATTTATTGAAAAATTATTATTATTAGGCCAATACTAGAATACTCTGGTGTATATTATTTGAAATAAAAACACAATAAAATAACCATCGCTCCCCTCATATAGCAACCCTGAGCAGACAATGGCAACATATCAAAAATTTTATCAGCTTTCACCAGTTGGAAAATAAATAAAAAGTTCTACATGTCAGAAATATCATTGATTGTTATTTGAAATCTTTGTGTTGAGCGTTTTAGTAAAATAAAATGTTGTCATTGTTTTTCATTATGAAAATTATCAATTACTGGTATTGCTAGTGGTTTAAAACTTACTAACTTTTCTTTAATATTTTAACTTAATTAATTAACTTTTTTTATTACTACAAACACAATACTATCAATATACAGTTAATTCAAATAGTAAAAAACTATTTTAATTTCGTTTATTTATAGTTTACGACTTAATATTTGTCCTGAAATAGTTTTCTGTCTACATGTTTTTGAATTTAGAATAAAGCAAAGTTTTGAAATTGGAAATAAGGGTAAAATTACATAATTTTACTAATTTATTTTCAACTATTTAGTGGCAAGTATATACACAATGGACTATCCAGCAAAGATACCATAGTTGAAAAACAGCATCGCAAAATTTATACATTTATTGAATAGAAAAGTTTTTCTAAAATCATTTTATAAATGTAGTGTGTGTGTTAATCGTTTATAACATAATTTATTCAAATTTAACACACTAGATCAAGATTATATTTAACACCACCCATACAGGCCTTTTTTGGGGGCCGATTGAAATTTCAAATTTGCTTTGAACATTTTGTAAATGCATCAGAAATAAAGAAATTTAATTTTTACTGCACATATTTTAAAATTTTTGTATAAATATAGCTTTATTTAAAAATTTATTAATTTTCTATTGGAACTATTATATTAACCCTATAATATATATATAGTTGCAAAATAAATGAACAATTTCGTAATGTAAAACGTTTATATTTTATAAAAGAAAGCTTTCATAAAATTGTCTTAACTTTTTGTTTGATCTTAATAATCTAACTATAACAGACATCTTAATAAACTATAATAATAAATGCATAGCTATATATAGAATAACCTCCCAATATCCCAGATTTCATTAATATTAACATTAACACAATATTAACAATTCTAATCTTTTGAATATAAATATACTCACGGTTTATATTTCAGACTAAAAATCTAAATAAAGTAGATTATTTTTATCCAGACAAAACCACAACAACTTTATATTTAAAAAAAAATCTTGATAAATGTCAAAACATTTCATCCAAATGTCAAAGATATCACAGAGAGGATGTGCTATAAATTGGGTTTGCTAATTTAAGAATATTAGCAGGTTGACTATAAAGTAAGCCATAGAAGAAATTACAACTTTTACGCCATCTGTTTCCCTTCTCTTTTCATTCACTTCTTCAACCCACCTAGCTCACTCTTCTCCCCCCCTCACCTCCCCAAAAAATCTCCTCGTTCTCTGTGCAATCAATAAGTAGAAATCTGCCAAAAATTACCTCCTTGCAAAATGCCAATAATATTACAAACAGGAAAAACTGTCTAAATGTTCCATTTTGAACCATTTTCCAAAATCTGTGTTAGTTTCATCCCAATTAGTTCATGTCACCCACAATACTTTGGAATTCATTACTGAAACTATATAATTAGGGATGTTTCGTTTCCAGTAACTGAGGCAGGTCGTTGATCTGTTTATATCAAATATTTGTAACGTTCAGTTGCAATTTAGATTCCATTTGTTATAATCCCATTTGTAAAGATCACCTCCTATTTTTATTTATATACGTATTTTGAACTCATTAAAATTTGCCCATTTTTGTGTTTTTTGAAAGAAATCTAATTATTCGCGAAATTTTTCAGTCGTTTTATTTTCAAAATATTGTTTTAGATAAGATGACCAGTTTTTATTACAGAATAAATATTTTGAAAAAAGAGGTTTTATAAAAAAAGTATTCAAGCGTTTAGTATCATTCAGTATCGCCATTTCCAAAAAATCAGTATTTTAATGAAACACCAAGCATTTCAGGATCAATTTAAACTGTTTTAGTTGATCTGTAGCGTGTTCCCAATTGAAATTTTGATATGAAACCTTTTAAACATTGGTTAAAATTGTTATTAACGTTCGTGGTTATGAACACTTTCACTATGTATTTATGTATTTCAGATAAAAGATTCGAAAATGTGAAGTTTCTATCGGGTATTTCATTTTATAAATAATAATTATCCTCTGGTATCCAATCCACCTTTATATATGTTGAGTGTTTTGAATGCATATACTTAAAGAAACAATAGTAGGTATACAATGCAGTCCCCCATGTTCGGTAAACTTTATGGAATATAACTCTTGTTTATTGTATGAAAATAATCTATATTATTTTAACAAAGATATCTCCGGTAGACTGCCATTCTTATAGGAATACTGTAATTGTCCATTATAATTAAAGTAATAGTTTTCTGAATAACGACAACAAATTTGAGAGCCTACCAAGAATTTGATAATATACTTTCTCGGATAGCAAAATTGATCAGAAACTATCATTTCCTCCCATTGCGAAATCAAATTTGTGTGTTTATATGTAATTGGAAATAGTTTATTCATTATAATGGTTATTCAAATGGAAAAAATAAAATAAAAAATGTAATTTTAGTGACGAATGATTTTAAAAATATAATTTTAGAAGCTTGTGGAACAAAAATATATTTCTTCGATTTTTTGTCTAAATTTTTTTGGAGTCGTTTATTATTCTGTTTAATTTTTTTTTTAAGAATTAAAAAAATAATTGTAAACATTTCTAAATAAAACTAACTGGGATGTTTACGCTAACGCAATTTTAATTTAATTAGGGATAATCAATTGATAATTGTATGCGTAACCTATAAGCATAACTAACAAAAAAAAAGAAAACGTGTGAGAACATTGCATTTATTATGTGTAGAGTTTTATGAATTATGACTTTCAGTCTATAAAAGATATTATCTGACCCACATTTTCTGTAACACCAATTCCTTCATTTATTTATTGGAGTAGGTTTCAAGATACAATATTAAAACAATTTTAAAATGTAAACTCGATAGGGATAATTTATTTTGCTAAATTAATTTTTAGATAGCACATAAAATGAATAATGCGGTTGAGGTAGGTCAATTGGGAGAGTGAACCCCAGTTCTGTCAGATTTTAAATTTACCAATCACCCCCCTCCTCTAGCAGTTTAAAAATATTATTTTTGTTGAAGTATTTTATTAAAAGTACGAAAAAATAATTAAAAAACACCATTTATTATCTATTATAAATCTCAAGATATTCACACAAATGAGATAAAACTGTCATTATAATTAATTTTAAATAATTCATTTCAAGAAATTTCAAAGAAATACAAATTAAGGGAAGGGATTAATACTCCCACTTAAAAATATATACACATGAAACTATAAAAATGTACAAAATGTAAATATTTATCTTTAAGAAACCTACATAGATATCCATTTTATTATTGTAAAATATTTTTTTAACTATCTATATATTATTAACATTTAATCTTATTTTACTGTTTTTACCAATAAAGAAGTATTGCTTAAATTTTAAAATATTAATAAAAATATAATTTAAATTATATTAAAAGGATTTTTCATCTATAAAAGTTCTAAAATTAGACATTTCTTTTCTAACTGTTTCATCATTCTTTTGCTACAATCTTTTTGATTGATTGTTACTCATTTCCATTATCAATAGACCTCTTAAAAAGATTGTTCACATTTTCAACTGTATTTATTTACTTCTTTAAGGACAAAAATACATTTTAATAATAGTAAAATCAATGGTTTTTGTTAAATACAGCTATAACTTTAAAAAAATAGATGTGTTCAATCTTTCAGACACAAACAATTGACTCTAATTTTGTAAAAGAACAAACACTTTTAGCAAACTTAATTATATCAAACAATGAAAATAAAGTTTAAAAATGTGTTATATAAAGTTTATCAAACACTTAAATAGATACCCATTAACATTTACATTACAAAAGTTTATCAAACATCAAAAAATCACATTTAACAAAAATTCTAAATTATATTTTAAACAACATTTTATCAAACACGTTTTGGCTGAGTGGTTCATATTCTTGCAGTAATAAACACTCTCTATAACATTCTTTTTATGTTTTAAACATTCAAATTTAGTTCGAATTAGAATTTCTTGCCTACACTTTGTTCTAGTGGAAACGATTTCTCTTCGTATTAATATTTTATGAATCGACACAACGCACTAAACGTCGCCTCTCAAATCAAATTTGACTGACAGAAAACCAAGAGAATATTATAGCTTCATGTTATCCTTTTGGGAATAAAGGTCTCAGTAGATATTTTACATGGTTAACAGTTCATAAATACTTTGATATCCAATTGTAGACTCTGTCAATTTCCCCTTAATTGAGCTCTAAAACTGTCAACATAAATTAAGGAAATAATGGTCGATGACATATTATCATTGAATGATAATATTCCCTCTCGGATGTATCCCATTGGATATTTGATTAGACACTTTTATTCCGGGCATCACCGACCTTATTTGAGATTAATTAATTAACGCAGTTATGTTTTCAAGCAAAAACCAATTGATAAAAATAAATCATAAAAATATAACAAAATCGATTCGATTATCAAAATTAATTTTAGGTTGAAAGGAATTACGCTATCTATACCTGTTATTTATTTTATTGCTTGCGTCGAAACATTAATTTATAAGAGGGAAACTTAAACATTCGTGTTGCTTTTTGTAAAATAAAATAAAATTGAATAATTCGAAACTCCAAAAACAGGAAATTAATTTTAATATTTCTTTTAACTAGATGAGAACCTAACTTCAAAAAAATATTATCCACTTATTTTATCTCATTTTCAATGAATGAAATATCCTCTCACATATAATTCAACAAAAATGTACTCTTGAATATTTATTGAAGCTCAAAAATGCAAATGATTTTTTAGTTTTTCCTATGACAGTTATCTATGACAAGAAAAAAGTAAGAAAATGATTTAGATAAAAATTTCATTAACAAAATCATCAATTTTTTGTAAAATTTTAATATTTGAACTTTAAAAAATCTCCATTAAAACGTAAAAACGCAAATTAAGGTAAGTCTGTGCTTTGCTTAATGTTGAAACATTTTTTAAAGACGTATTTGCAAACAGAGTTGTCTCAAAATTTTGACATTTCACCCTGGCACGTTGAAAATTAATCCGCTACAATTTTATATCTTTACACATCATTAATGTTTTTTGTAAAGCATTTTGTTAAGCATTTAAAAATAATTTCGACTATTATCAATAATAAATTTATAAGAACAACGCAACCATGCACCCTCTCAAATTCCCCTCCACCCCTCTCATTGAACAATTGATATTAAATATTCACCATTCATCATCGCCTGAATTATCAAAATCCAAAATTGTTTAAAGGTATTTTGGGTAGATTTCTAGACAGACACCTGTTTTATTTTCAATAGCATCTTGTTATAATTAAAAATTGGAGGAAATACGAATTATGTAACATTTTTATTGCCACCATTAAAATATGGTGCCTAAGATTATATGACCCTTATTAAATCTGTATATGCTATGCTATGGTCGTTCACTGTCAATTAGTGTATATCCCAATAGGTAAAAAAAATTCACCTCCACACAGTATAATTAGCCATCTCAATAAAAAATCTTGCATATACATATCTTTAATGGAATGGGACTATATTAGTCGACATAAATTGAATAGCTGAGTGAATACATTTACAATCAACTCGGTATTTTAATTACCTCTATTTGAATCTTCTCTAAAAGGAAGACAACTATAAATCTACACTATCCCAATGTGAAAGATTATAGAGTTATTTTATGATATCGATGGCAGGATTTTTTACCTTCACTTTGTTGATTAGATTGTATTATAATTATTAACTTTATCGACGAATATGATGGAAATGCATCGAAATTTCTTGTATACAGTGCAAGAAAACAAGCTGTTTCTGAATCAGAAGTTCCCGAAAATAGAATAAACCTACTTTTGCGACTACACGTACAAGAATAGATTAGCTATATAGATAAAAATCAATATATCCAAGTATATTCCTTTTCCTGAGCAATTT
Organism: Vannuccia rotundouncinata; assembly: GCA_034780395.1. Classification (NCBI taxonomy): domain Eukaryota; kingdom Metazoa; phylum Platyhelminthes; order Proseriata; family Coelogynoporidae; genus Vannuccia; species Vannuccia rotundouncinata. Next base: position 63,416 of record JAUZNC010013784.1, on the reverse strand, counting down.
TTTGAGGTAGAACTTTTTGCATAGCTCGGGGTCATAAATATTTTATTTTCCTTGTTAGGATTACATTTTAAAAGGTTACATTTAAATGTCTAGAACACTATAGCCTCTAAACGAACAAAAACAGGTTTTCACACAAAACATTTCAAATTCAGAACTTATAGGCATCGTTTTAATTATTTAGTTTTAATTAGCTTGAGAATCAAACCAACGCTTAAGGTTCATTTAGTATTCTATATAAAAACTGACTGTTAAGCCATATCATGCAAAGTATAGCTACAATAAAGTTCCCACTTTAGCCAAACTTATAGTTCACCTAATTTTTTAAAATTAAATATATACTATAAAGTGTTTTGAACTGTGTTGACTTTTATTTTTCACTATATTATCTCGAGAGTATGATTAATTATTATCATTTTTAATCAAATTTAGTTTTAAATATTATATATATATATATCAAGTCTATTCACTGTAAAAGCAACAAGTCTATTGTATTTTGTAATTATTATTGATGGACCGTAAAGTTGTCATAGTTCTAATCTTTGAAAACATGAGAAATTGTCTAATGTGTTACATTTTAAATTTAAATTTAACTGTTTATATTATGCATATCTTCTGTGATTAATCTCTTGTGGCAATTAAATTATCGATTGTTTTAGTAACTTGACAGCACTTAGATTTTTACAATACGGTTAATGTAATCGTTAGAAAAGGTTATCTATTAATCTGTAAAATAATTTTTTTCAATTGGTTATGAAATCATTAGGCAGATTATTATGTTTGTATAAATACTGGAAGTTTATGTTGATCCATCAATCATCCACCATAAAATGTATCATTATTTCCGATAGCTCAAACGTTTTTTAGAATATAGACATTCCATAAAACAACCATTTAAATTCATAAAATTTAAAATATGAACTTTATGAAAAACTTTAGTATGATTATAATTTTCTATTTGTACCACAACTTTACATATTCTCGACTTAAGGTGTATATAATTTAAAGATATTTACAATACTAAACGTTCAGTAATATTAAAAAACGCTATTTAGAACAGATCTCAAAATACTCCCTTATAAACTATCACTATAGTTGGTTCACAATTAACTAAATAAAATATTCCCTCATAGCTTTTTTAATTTTGTTTAAATATCAATAATTTGTTCTTGCTTCGTCTTTTAAAATATATTTAGTCAATAATTCTTGAATGTTGTCCTATTTATCCTTTTCAAATACACTTTGCCATACTCTAATCATCTAGTTCCCACGCCACAGAAATCGACCAGATGGTTTTTGTCTGCAATATATCCACAGCTCGCTGTCCAATTTCTCGTCTTTCGTTGTAGAAAAAAGGCTATCATGCAAATTAAAAAAAGAATTACCTATTCACCAGGTATTGGGGTAAAGCTATTTGGTTAAAGTAAAACTTCGTTATTTTATATGATGAAAAACTTTGTTCATAATTAAATACACAATATTAACTGTGAACTTTTATAGAGCGTAGGTATATATTATAAAAAGGCACACTGATTAATAAGCATCATTAGTCGTTTTATTAATAAAATTAACTTAACTACAATGAATGGAGTAAATATATCGGTAAATATTTTATTAAATAAGAATCATAATATGTTAGATAAATACATTCTTGTTAATTAAATAATCTCTAATATATAAAATATTGTTTCTGTTATATATAAAGGTATATACAAATTCTTAGAATTTATTAAACGTATTATACAAATAAATAATTTCTTTTTTTTTTCTACCTATTTTGGCTAATATAATATATTGAATTAGTTAGATAAAACTTATATAATGCATTCAATATTTACAATGATATATCAAGCAATCTAGAGTTCTTTTCATATATAGTAAAAAATTGTTAGTTCTGTAATTAAAAATAAATAAAATGCACTAAAATATATACTTACAGAAATTATCACATGTCACAGTTGAATATGAGATCACAAGTATTCTATTAATTAAACTACGTAGCCGTTTTTCGTGGTTCCAACTTTTTTGACATATTAGTGAGAACTTTTTGATCGTCAATACAGCGCAATTGTCTGACGTAGCTCTTAATCTCTGCAAAAGCCCTCTCACGGGAAACCGAACCTTCCAAATGTAGCGGTTTCGATCGGCAGTGAATGAGCACCCTGAGATTTCTAGCTATCAGTTCCATCTTCTCAAAATTGACCAGATTGTCAAGTCGTGTTTTATTTCCCTCGTGTGTAAAGGTCATGTCCTTGAGGAGCAGGGCAAGAAAGGGGATTATAGGCGGTTGTGTTTTATCCAAAGTCTGGCGGAAGACTCTATGATTTCTGGATGGATCCAGCATACTGCTCAGGTCTGTAAACAGCTTGCTGTACTTGTTGGGGAGTTTGTCCCAGGTTAGATGGAGTCGGCTGATCGCGCTGTTGCTGAGCCCCAGCATGACGGCGAAGAAGGAGTTCATATTTTTCAGGTTGAGGAGTTTCGCTGCAAGTTTAATCAGGCGCTTGAGTATGGTGACACGCTTATTGAGGGTCGGAATAAGGCAGAGTTCGGTGACTACCCAGAACTGGATCACGCTGAACTCACGAATAACTAAGTCAAGGTTGCCAGTTATCTTTTGAAAATTGACTCGACCGAACGCCTGGTAGATCAACTCATAAACGTGCACATTTTGAAACAGTTCCCAATCGTAGATAGTGATTTGTAAAGCTAGGTCATCTATTTTGACTATTTCTAGAAAGTTCAACGATGACTCAGGACACAATAACTGATCTTGCAAAGGATTAAGACCATTAACTTCATCAACGCTTACAATAAATAGTCTTCCATTAACACTAATATTCGTAGTAATTCCTATGTCCTTTTCCTTGAACACCACTTTCTCACCAGTAGACCTTAACTCCACCAAGCTCAAACCTTCGACAGAATGCCCCTTTTGATTAGCAAAACTTTCTATTATTTCAAAAGCCGTCGATCCTAGAGGAAGTTTAAGAGAAACGGATTCTGAATTAGTTGTGAAAATGTTAATAACAGTTGTATCTCCAAACCTCAATGGTGGTCGTTCCGCTATTTGTATAGAAGATTTCGGACTACTCGGAGCTTTGAAGGACATTCGATTTCTCCGCGATAGTCTTTTGTTGGTGTCCCTCTGATCTTGACTAGATGTATAAAGCAAAGAGTCGAGAGCTTCAACTTCAGTTTTGTTAGATGGACTTCTTTTACAGTCATTTTGAAGCATTGCTTTAAAATCATCAGTGAATGCTTGAATGGCATTGTCTTCTGTAAAAGCGATATTGCTTAACCTGTACCACCAGAAAAGAAAATATATTACTCGTCGCCTTTTGTTACGAATCATTTCATTTGGCTCGTAATCAAGGGGTGGCGAAGAATCCTTTTCATTATTAGAACTGTTTCGGTTCTCCATTTGGAGGTAAGAAAGAAGTAGATTACATAGAGCAAAAGAAGAAATAAATATCGGATGGGTCAATATAAAGTCCTCTACAAAAGCGTCGGGAGCTGTTTTTGTATTCGTAAGAATTGTGATAAAGTCTTCATTAATATCAAGCCTTGTTTCCAACATATGTTCCAAAATCTTTTCTGGGGATCCAGCTCTAACTGAATAAAGACATTTGGCTGAAAGATTGTTGTCCTTTATAGCTGAAATCTTTTCTAAGATAAGGACGTCTGCGCCGTGCTCTTTTAAACGTACGGTGTTGGCTTCCACATCTCGAAGAATGCGATTAAAATCCTCCTTGTCGACTCGCAAGAAGTGGCAGTTGTTTTCGCGAAGAACTATCGTTGCCGCCCTAGGGGCATTGTTTACCAGAGCTAGTTTTCCGAAGTCATCTCCTTCGTGAAGGGTACAAACAACTCCTTTGCCTTGGATGTGTACATGAACAGAACCTTTTAAAATAATGTACCATGATGTACCTTCATCTCCTTGACGAAAAAGTGCCTTGCCGCTTTTTGAGTGGGCCTCAAATATTAATACTCCGGCTAATTGTCGCTTCACGTTGGTTGAGAGGTGTGAAAGTGCTTGAATATGAAGTAATTCCCCAAACACGAAATCTATTTCACCCGGAAGTCGGTCCTTTGAATCTTTGCGTAGAATCATTCTGAAAAGGGAGTCTGGAGATGTTTTTCTTAGTGAAGCAATCACGGACTGAATTGAGTATTCTTTGCAGTCGAGATTTCCCTTTGTTTGTGACAAAACTGCCGCAAGTCGAGGGTACACCTCTTCATGAAAACAGTAATACTGAAAGTCATCTCTCATTTCGATTCCTTTATGGAAGCTAACTACAACCCCTTCTTCTAATAGAACCTGCCATATTCCTAAAGATAATTGACGATCATCCATTTGAATTTGAGTGCACATCCACGACACCATTTCGGACCCGATCATATAGCCGCATGATACTTGACTATTCTTTGGATTAATAAGTTTGGGCGATAAGCTTCTAATTGTCTTCAATATAATTGCACCGAAATTCAAAATATCTTCGTTTAGAGGGCGCTTTTCACTTTCCTCTGGCTGAGAAATTGAGGCCCCACGGTGCAATACAGATTCGTTTGTTTTGTTGGGAGATGGTGGCGGGGTTGGTGAGACGGAGGACCAGTGACTCTTGTAAACACCGTCATTTTCACCAGTAATGAAGGCCGGATAAGTGGAAAAGGGAAGCCCATCGTCGATACTCTTATCGCGTGAAACCTCACTGCAGAGGAGAAGATTGTTTTCCCTGGACGAGATGTGTAAGTCCTGAAAGAAGTCCTGATTCTCCCGCCACAAGGCTCGAAAATCCCGCTGATCCATGAAGAGTAGTTGGCACTCCTCAACAGTAACTACTGTATTCTTTCGTCGGCAGTCTGCAGCTAAACTTTCCCCAAACACCGAGCCGTTGGTTAGCAGCGTGCAATACGACGAATGCTCCTGTCTTTTCTCCTCTCCTCTATTTTCTAGTCTCTGGCAGTGTCCTCCCCTCTCTACCTTCTCCCTAGCTTCCTGCATCTCCCAATCGAGATTTGCGCAGCACATGTCTCCCACACTTTGTTCCTGAGTTGGGACAACCGAGAAGACTGCCTCCTGGAGTGATCCCGACAACACAGTGTACCAATTGACGGCCGGGTTACCTTGGAAATAGAGAACTACACCGGAACGGAGGCTTTCATAACCGATCATGGTGCACATCTGCTGCAAGAAATAGGGAGGGAAGTGCTGCAATGATTTAATTGTCTTCACATAATCGTAAATGATACGAACGTCTTCCGAGGTCCGATATTCGGGCTTCTTATCAAGACAGTTGATCCATTCTGACGTTTCATTTTTAGAATAAGTTTCAATTTTTTCGGAAAAAGTTGTGGTGACGGGATTATTATCACAGCTGGCCATGTTTTTTTCTTATTTCTGATATGTGAACTGGAAAGTATTTTTCGCTGATTCTGTGAAATTTTTAGAAATTTCGATATGATTTCATAGCCAAATTTTCTTTTTTCACATTTAATAAAAACAGACCACTTGTTATTGATCCAGATTCCTGGAAGAAAAAAAGTTAAAATCTATATTTTTTATTGTTTATCAACTAAGTAATACGTTTTCTTTGAGTAATTATCAAATTTTGATTTAATTGAATAATTGAATTTACTCCTTAAATTAAAACTGTAAAAGGTTAACCGACCGTAATATTGGATTTTGTTACATTAAAGCCTGATTATAACAATGAGCCAAAAAAGATTAACTTAACATATTAAGCATATGCAACAAGCAATTAAAATTAAAATACAGAAGAAACAAATTATATCTAATAAATTTATATGTATATTAAAAAACGCAAAAAATATTACTATAGAATATGATTATTTAACTGTAATTAATACAAATTCAATTTAAGATATTTAACAGAAAATTATTTACGTTTATTAAGTTTATATTTAATAATATTTTTATTTCAATGTTTTATTGGACTCCTGGTGATGAAAGTTCATTTTGAATTATATTTTAATTATAAGCTAACATTTTAAATCACCATAGATCCTTATGATTGGATTATTTATTAAGATTTTCAAATAGAGTTTATCTTTCATATGAAAGGCATTATAAAATAAATTAAATATGTTTAGTTTATTCAATGTAAATGTAAGCTAAACTTTTAAAGTTGTGTACTAAAATAGGTTTAATCATCTAAAAACCATAAAAATACTAAATTAAAATACAATAAAAGTAAAGAATAATAAAAAGCAATCTCGGTATAAAACTTTCTCGCTAATTTTAAAATTATTATTTTTTTAATTTAAATCACGATATAAAGGTTATACCAGTGGTATCGACACTTAATATGCAAACATTAAATTGAAGCCAATTTTTTGGGAATTTTCTTAGATTTTAAAGTGTAACAATAAGTTCAATTTATAAAACAAATTATCAAAAAGACTAAATAAAGTGATGATCGCGATTCTTAATGGGTTCGTTTAGAATGTAAAACCTCATATTCTGTATATATATTGTTATACTGTAAACGTATTGCGTTTGTCAATTTGAAATAAATAAAGAATAATTTATTTATTTATTAAATTGGCAATATTATACCATGGCAATTTATGGATAAATGCTATTATATCTAAATACAGTGAAAGATTACATTTGCAAATGAATGAATTGCGTTAAATAATACTCATATTAAAAGAACGTTGAAATAGCAAATAAACAAATATTAATCTTATTAACTGAAACGAATATGAAAATAATTTCAACGAATATAATATGTAGCTATTATACGTACAAATATTTCGTGATTGATATATTTAATTTTCAAAAAAAAAGTTTCATTTTCTAGAGTCTACTTTTGTATAAAGCAGCGAAAGAAGAATACTGATATGGAGTAGAATAATATTTTTGTTTCATAACTATAGATAATCTATAATAGAGAATTAAGCAACAAGGGAGGCTTATATCACGCAACTCTTTTTGTCAAAATATATTAAACACGTCGAGTGAGTACTGTTATCAATCTTAATGGACAAAATAAAGTACAGATAAATAAGAATTGTAGATGCTTTGTTCATTTTGTGAATACCTACCTACGAGTATGTAATATTATAGAACAAGTAAAATTATAAATTTCATATATATATAATAAAAAAGAGGGAAAACTCTTAACTTTGAGATTGGAAAGTGCTCGACTGCTCAAATATTCCAATCAATAAAAGCTGCTATATTTTACTGAAGACAACAAAAAGTATGTTTACCAAATAAACACAAAGCCTCTTGGCATGCCAATATTTAATGATTTTATTGGGTATATTTTGAGAGAGTTTATTTGAAGTAAAAATCAATTTCTTCTATATTATATATATATATATATATATATATATATATATGTAGTAACAATTTGATTATCTAAGTATTTTATTTACTTGAATTATTATTAAATATAGAAAATTATTAACTTTTAAAAGTCGTTTGTTAAATTAAAAAATATTTTGTGAAAAGTTTTCATTTAAAAGATATGTTTTAATTTTAATATATTATTCTATATAGTCTCTTTCATTATTAGATTCACGAGTTTCATATAAATAGCTATAAAAAAACATTAACGGATCTTAATAATCATTCAAATAATATATATATATATACTAAAGAAAAAAAGAGATAGTAAGAACAAAGTTATAATATTTCTAATATGGCGGAGTAATTTGGAAGGGCATATATAGTAAATAAAGTTATACTTATATACTTATCAAATATGATATTATAAATATTATATGATATATGATATTATAGATATTATATGATATTATAAATAGTGATATTAATGTTCCTTTGAAATACATTTTTTTAATTGATCACGCACATCTTTGCATAGGGAGTGTCATTATAACGTCACCTATAACGTCAAATTTTACGATAGTTATGCTTTAATAATTATATTAAGCATCATAATTATCTCTCACAAAGTGAAAAAACTAATTATTTAATTTAATATTAAAAAATGTGTCTTTTGGAACAATTTATTTCATTCTCATTTTCGTATAGTTTATATTTTTATTTCAAGATTGAAAAAAATATTGATAAGTATTGGTTCGTCCCAAAAAAATCATATTTTTTTTAAACAATTTCAATCTATAGTAGATTTCGATCAAAAATAGACAATTTAGTAACTTAAAATGTACAACTCTGCAATGCTCTATTCAGAGCGTCCTTTCCAAATGAATCTTTATTACAAAAAATGTAAATGAAAATTTATTCAGGAATGTAGAAAAAACATAAAATATTGTTTAATATCTATTCAAAAATGTTATAATATTAATAAATATTTGAACACTACCATATTTAATATACCAAATACTTGTGTTTTTCGTCTACATGTTTCATTATGATTATGCTTTAGTAGGAGCAAGTAAAAAGCGGTAATTATAAAGGTAAATAAGGTGATTGTTTTGTTTAAATCTATAATAATATTGTTTTAAATTACGACAATTAATTTACAACAATTGTATAATACAGTAACGCTTAATGTATTACTCAAATTATGAATTTTTTGTAAAAGTTTTATCAGGTTGAATTAATTTAAATTCGGTAACAAACAGCTACTGTTTCTATAGGTACACTTATTATACTCAATATTTATAAAATCAGTGTCCACTTTTTACAGTTATGAGACATTGATGACGAAAATTTTACAATCTAAAAAAAATAATAAAAATATAACCAATATTTATATATACATCCTTTTATAGTCATAAAAACATAATTTAAAAAATGTTTTATTTTATAATAAAAAAATTAAGTTCTGGTTTATTCAACAAAAATATTAACATTTAACAATTTATTCAACATTTCAATAATAATTAAATATTAAATATTTCATTTTTCTGAAATTTCTGAATCTTATTTTTCAAAATCTATTTTTAAAATCGAAATAATTATTTATTGTAAAAGAATATAACGAACATACCTAATTTTTAAAATTAAATTATTTAATAAAAGCTAAATTTTTTATTATATGTACAAATTGTCCGATAAAGTACATTATAGTTTACGATATTGTAAAAATACTTGATGCAATTAATATTTTTAAAGTAACATTTAACGATTTATATATTAAAATTTCATAAATAATGTAAATATTATAAAACAAATAAATAAACAGAATATTAATGTAAGCACCATAGAATAATTATAGTCAGAGATGTGAAATTATATTTGAAGAGGAGTCAAAAGAGTTGCTTATAAAATCTGAGAGAAAACCATTTCAAAAAATTTTTTTAAATGATTTTGAAAGTTTCAATTTTTTGAACAGAATAAATATAGAATAAAATATGGCAAAGTATTCCTTTTGGCGGAGTGTGTCAGAGAGGCACATAACTAAAAATCAGGATAATGTAATAAAAGTAACGTCTACAAATTCAAGAAACAAAATATGGCAGATAACCTCATTGCGTTTCATTTTAAATTAAATTATATTTTTAATTATTCTGGATTTATATTTAAAAGTGATAATGTATAATTATTAATGTCTATTGACAGGTTACGAAAATTTCTCAAAATACAGGATCACATTTTAAATCGATTAAAATGTATTTTTGCAACAGTTCCAGCTAAAAGGCTATACTAATGTATTCAAATATTGTTATTTATTTAAATTTAAATTTTGATATTGATCCTTTTATAACCTCCTTTGTGTTATACTCAATCTGGTTACAATGGCACGATCTATATCTAAACCGGAAAAATATATTTTGAAATAAAAAATAGTCACGCGATATGTATTAATTATATAATTTTGAAAACCCCTCGACCTACATCTGCGGGACATAACACACTCCTCATAGGATTCACCAGATTTACTTCGGATCCAAGCTATATCCATATTAAAATTAATTTGCCCTATTTTATAAAAAAGTTTTGAGGGAAGGCTTATACGTACTCATTTTTTATCTTATTTAGACAAAATGTCATCTTTTAATTATGATCGATCGAAAGGTAACAGATGAACTGCTTATTAATTATTTAAAAAACCTTTTTTCCCTTTAAAGAGTACTTTAACTAATAAACTTGATATGTTTTCTAAACTAGAACTATAATACAGTGTTACTCTCATATTACTACTAACTTAGCCTTGATCCCTCAAGCGCATAATTTTGTAACTCTAAAATATTTTCTATTCAGTATGATTACACAATGAATTGTATCTAAATGTTCCTATTGTAAAATTTAACTACCTATTGTTAAAGGTTCGACAATACAATGCAAATAAAAGTCTTCGATCAATTTTTTAGTGTCTCTCTTGGGCGATATAAACTTCTGCAATTTATAGTTGAGTTTTTTACTTGACTAGATTGTAACAATTTAGTATACGTTTTAAAAATGCTAATGCTGTGCAATTTGTTGTCAGTTTTGTAATTTAAATTCAAATAAAAATAACTTAGAAAACGACATGCAGAAACAGAAATAGGAAAACTCAACCGTATTTCTGTTATGACGATAGAAAACTTAATTGCCAAGATAAAGGACAATTTTTAAGTATACAATGGTAATTGTTTATGAAATTATGGCTACAGACAAATAGACAAAAGAAACGTAAATAGAAAACTTTTAAAATTCTACAGAGTTGGTTCAATTGCTTGAGCGCCCATAAACGTATTTTCAATATGCTGCTTAACATCAATATTTAATGATTTACTTGTTTTTTAAACAATTACCATTTCTATTTTATTTTGAAAAGGGTACTTCAAATTATTTCTTACATTAATAATTACGTTTCACAACATTTTAAAATTTACTAGGGCTATCACGACTATGTCCCAATTTCAGTCCTTAGATAAGCTAAGAATTTATATCCTTTTGATATTTTATAATTATTTTATAATATACGTTGGTAAAGGGCGACCGTAAGTGGCAAACAATCAAATGAAATTATTTAAAATTATCTAATTAATACTAATTTTCTTTTCAGTATTATTTAAACGATGTAGGTACAATAAAATTAAATCATGCTTAAAATTATTCGTCTGGAATATTGTTAATCAAATTTGTTTTAATTCTTTATAATATTAATGAAAATTTTCCAATTCATTTTTTAAAATTTCAAAAAAAAATATAAATTTTCAATCTAATGCATACATTTGCAGGGAATGCGAAAAAACATTTAAAATATGTGTACATTTTTAGACTATTTGATAGAAACATATCAAACACCCAAGTGCGTTTCTGTATGCATTATAATTTAAAGTTTATATATATAACGTCATTTTATATTCCTATGTCTGTAAATATTGATTTTCTTACATTCTGGTAATAAAAATTAATTTTTTGAAAAATTTCTCTCAAAAAATGTTTTCACTTTTGTTGTTTTCAGATTAACATTTTTATTAATAAAATGAACATTTCAGATTCTTTATCAACTAAATCTTTGGCCTGTTAACATTTTTCAACGTTTTTCGTCTTTATAATTTCTTATAGAATTTTAATTATGCCTCTTTTGGTTCTTGATATTGAGACCTGATATAGAAGGGACTCCGGAAACGCAATATTTAAAATACATTCAACTTTTTTTTCAAGTTTTACATTGTTATTGAATTAATCAAAAGGAAATTTGCATAATGCACATATTGATATATTCTTGACAACAACTTTAAAAATATTTCCATTTATTACAAATGTGTGTGAATAGAAGAAAGTGTTCATTAAATTATTATTTTTTTCAAATAAAATTTCTATTTTTAAAATAAATTAATACCAAAAAAATTATACAATATTCCGTAATACAAATTAGGATGTTACTTAATAACTATTTGTTCCGAATCTTATAAAGAACATTAAAAATTTCACCAAACGATGAAAGATATATTAAGAAATATATATTCAAATAAATATTTTATCATTATAAAATTTCTCGAAGAATTAAATTAAATACATCAAATAATCAGAGTCTTGTTTAAAAATGACATATTCTTTTATTCTTCATATTATATATTTAGAATTGGTTAAATATATATATAGTAAGTATAAAAAATTCTCGATCAAGTATTTGTGATGTATCTTGGCTTTTTGTCTAAAAAGACCTAAGAATCATTTCGCCCTGAAAATAATCTTAGTTTGTTCCAAGAATTTATCAAAGGAATATATGTTATTGGTGCAGTGTGGATTCTAACCAAGTTTATTACTTAAGATGTGATTTTCCTAATAACTTATAATGACATTATTAGAGCTGCTCGTTACATTTGGATTACCTAGTCTTAAACATCGAGCTGGCTTTATATTATCATTGTTGATAAATCTGAATTGACGCAGTCTACTAATCTTGTTTATAGTGTAATACGCTAAGTTATTGAGTTTCTTTAAAGAGTAACTTTCTTTTTTCCATACCGAAAGAAGTTTCCTCACTGTTATAAAGCGGTTCAAATAGTTTATATTATTATTATATTATTGCCCAACTTAAAACTTGTTTCTTAATTTATATTAATTAATGTTTTAAATAAACTATTTCACGTGACTAAAATCTTTGATGGTGAGAAACAGAATGCTAAAACAAAATTAAAATTGATTTCCGTTCAATGCTATAATATAAATTATTATTTTTACGATTTACGATTTAAAGTGAACCATAGAAATCGTCTTTATATAAGTTTGATTTTAAGAAAGTTGAGTACATCCATAAATATTGATTTTCTCTATTGCAAAATATTGATTGATTCGAATAAAAAAAATTTAGTAATTATTCTTAATATTTCAATAAATTATTATCATAAATATAGTTCAATTTTTAAACTCATTATTTCGTATATCTTTAATTACATTTGTTTTTCTAAATGTTATAAGCTTTATAACTTCATAGTTTCTTAGTGTCTATAGTTAGAAACCTGAATATCCATAAATACAGAAAGCTTCGTATATATAAGAACTTCCTTTCCAGTCAATAAACACACCATTTCAGTTGCCTGAACTGCCGATATGAGCGCAGTAAACAACACAATTTCGGAATTGGTATATTATCTGGTCTTTGACAGACAACAGATTAATGTTTTTAAAGTTATATTTAAAATGTTTTATGTGCAAATTCTGTCTAAAGAAGAGAAATTGGCCGAATGAGAGGGGGCAAATTTAACTACTGCTGGAAAAGTTTCTGCGCCCAACTATCTTTCCCTCATGCCGTAATAGTGCATTTTGAAGTTAGAGGATTTATTTATTTAAAGGATCTAAACTAACTTGGGTCCGAATAAATATTTCTTCCTCATCGTCCCCTAGATTTCATTTTCCTTCGCCCCTCTCCACCCCCCCCCCCTCCATCCCCCTCTTCAAACTTCTTTCGTTGAAGCTTTGGCTTCTTGAGAAGAGTAATTCTATCTTTCGTCAACAAACACAAAAGCTGAGTAGACAGTCGGTGGTTTTATCCCTTCAGTTTTCCTCTCTTTTTTCTTTCTTGCCAAGAAATTCATCGAGATCGACCCGGAGAGATGCCCGAAGGATGATGTTGTTGTTTTTACTTTTTTTTGTTTGTTTGAGAACGCCAACTGGGTGGGATACCTATATACGCAATCCAGTACTCGATATAAGCCAACGATTTACCTGTCTCAGACAAGTCCCGTCCCCCATATCTAGAACCCCTACCCACATCTCCCCATCCATATACATCCATACTCTCCTCCCATGATATGTCCCATCTGTCCACTTTAGCATGGATTACATTCGAATTAGCTTCAAGTTCCTATGGAATAGGATCCCCACTCGAAGGCACGCAGTGTCGAAAAGTCATCAAAGTTTTTTTCCGGGGCATTTTTGATGCAGCCAGATTACTACTTATACCTATCTCTCGCTCTCTATACAAGGTGCACATACGAAGGAAAACTTTTAGAAGGTTTGCTATCATTTTAAGTAAAAGGATGTTTTTATTAAAATTATTTTAGAAAACCCATGTTTTACAGAAGATGAAAATAATGAGGACGTGAATAAAAAATCACCTTCTGCAAAAATTGTTAAAAATTATTTTTTAACTTTTCTAACCTTTCAACACCATAATTTGGTTTTAACATAAAATTATCGCTTTATAAACTGTTTTATAATATAGAATCAATATTAATATAGACAGATAAGCAGACATTTTTTTATAAGCTTCTTGATATTTACTGCAAAATATTTGCATATATAACACAGCAGTACACTTGATTTTTGGTTAAATAATTTTTTTATTTTCAAACAAAATAAATCAATAGAAACAATTATCGAAATCAGAGACATTTTATTTGGTGATTAATATATATTATAAAATTCAACTTTTAAAATTTAAAAATTTAATATTAATACTGACAGTAGAATTATTTTCGCATTTTGAATAAATTTTTAATAACTGAATTAATTAACTTAAATTCACCATATATATTACACTATAAAGTATAAAGTATAGATATATAATGTCTACGAAATTTACTAAATGCAATAATATATAGTAAACTATAAAAAATTGCTGTAAATATAATATTTATAATTAACTGGATTCTCTAACAAATAAGCCAAAAAAAATTTTACAGTAAAAATATTTTATATGATATATAACCTCCGAATATTTTATTAGATTTTAGGATTTGATTGCAAAGCTGTCTTAAGATTTCATGCTTCACGAAGCATTTTTTTATATACAAAAACAGAATATTTCGCCTTGCCTTCAACACTAATTTACAACACAGCCAAAACTATAATGTAGTTTCAAGATTTCCTCTCATACCCAAAGAACCTAGCCGTATTAAAATGATCTAAAGAGTTGGTCTTACACTTTATCCCATAATATATTTCGATTTTGCTACCTCAGTATCACACAATAAATGCATTAACGCCAATGTGTCCAATGCTTCTTTGTCTATATTTGCGGATACTTTGTCTTTTCCATTTCTTTGAACTTTCTTATCATCGATCAATGCTGAATGATCCTTTGGACTCAATATATTTTCTTCTCCTGGGTTCCAAGTTCATTATTCTTACTTACAAATCCATTTTATATATATCCATTAATCATTTTATGTCAACGCATTATTTTAAAAGACCATTGCTGAAATTTTACTTTAAAAAAATTGTCTAAATATTATACGGGTTATATTAATGTCATATCAATATTAAAACATTTTAATAACGTTTTCATACTTATATACTTAAACGATTTCAATAGAATATTTTTTAATATAAATCACTTTAAATTAAGTACTAATTGAACTGAAATTAAACTCATGAATACATTTACAAAGAAAAATGATTTATTATGATTTAACAAATGATACTAAATAAATATTGTTTGATTAATAAAAGGAAAAATTATTATTAGTCATAGACAAAAGTAAAAATTTATTGAAAATTTTATATATACTTAATTTTAAATTAAAAAGTAAAATGATATTTATTAATTATAACTATTGAAAATATAAAAAATTTATATTTTTCTTACGAATTGAAAATTCAATGATGACAATGTGCTTATGCTTCAAAGTTGTAAATTTCATAACTATTTGTTCTATTTTACCAATAAATATTAAAGTGACTACTAGCTCCAGTTAAAAGCACATATACTAGCTCTAGTTACAAGCATATATACTAGCTCCAGTTACAAGGATATTCTACCTCCGGTTACAAGCATATACTAGCTCCAGTTACAAGCATATACTAGCTCCAGTTACAAGCATATACTAGCTCTAGTTACAAACATATACTAGCTCCAGTTACAAGCATATACTAGCTCTAGTTACAAACAT
Organism: Vannuccia rotundouncinata; assembly: GCA_034780395.1. NCBI lineage: Eukaryota > Metazoa > Platyhelminthes > Proseriata > Coelogynoporidae > Vannuccia > Vannuccia rotundouncinata. The sequence continues at coordinate 47,690 of JAUZNC010013784.1, read as the reverse complement.
ATACTAGCTCCAGTTACAAGGATATTCTAGCTCCAGTTACAAACATATACTAGCTCCAGTTACAAGCATATACTAGCTCCAGTTACAAGCATATACTAGCTCCAGTTACAAGCATGTACTAGCTCCAGTTACAAGCATGTACTAGCTCCAGTTACAAGCATGTACTAGCTCCAGTTACAAGCATATACTAGCTCCAGTTACAAGTGTATACTAGCTCCAGTTACAAGCGTATACTAGCTCCAGTTACAAGCATATACTAGCTCCAGTTACAAGCGTATACTAGCTCCAGTTACAAGCATATACTAGCTCTAGTTACAAGCATGTACTAGCTCCAGTTACAAGCATATACTAGCTCCAGTTACAAGCATATACTAGCTCTAGTTACAAGCATATACTAGCT
>JAUZNC010013784.1:27543-47190 GCA_034780395.1 Vannuccia rotundouncinata | reverse complement strand
TATACTAGCTCCAGTTACAAGCATATACTAGCTCCAGTTACAAGCATATACTAGCTCCAGTTACAAGCATATACTAGGTCCAGTTTCAAGTATAATCCGATAGGTACCTACAGTCTATATTAATTCATTCAAATTTACTATTTAGCGTCCTTTAGATCTACAGATGTGTGCTATTATTAACACGAGTAAATGATAATTTTTTAACGTATTTTAAATATTAATTAACAAATGAAATAAATAAATGGAGGCTGCTTAGTACTCACCAGTTATATGTGGAGTTAATTTTCGAACTTCAGTTCTGTCCAAATTACAGAATATGTTGATAAACGGATTCTTTTTGGGAATAGTTTTTCTAACAATTCGACTAATTAGTGCTTCTCAAGTGGCCAAGCATCCAACTTGACCGGGAGGTTCAAACTCATTTGTGATATTTGTGTACAAAATATACACTCCGCTAACAGAAATATAAATGTCCTACTTCAATACATCTATTCCCTGATCCTAAAATTCTAGTGACCTCAAAAGTTCACTGGTTATGTAGTTTTAAAAAGCATAAACACTTAGTTCAATAACATTTACAACACTGACTGTCCGTTTTGTCCTGGAATATTGTGCAAACATATTTAGTGGTCTCATTTAATAAAGGATTTGTGTTTTCACATAATTTAAAGCATATGATAAATTACAGCGTTTAATTGAATTTTTGAAGCCAACAGCCTATTCACTCCCGGAAATCATTCATCATTTCCAAATCCGTTTTAAAAGTTTTGCACAAATAAATTATCACCGTCGGCAGCCGTAACAGTAAATTTTGTTCCACAGTATTTCTGGGGATTAAATGGCCCATGTAAAAACATAAAATTTATTTATAGTAATGTTCTATTTCAATGTTTTTAATACTTTTTGACGTGCTGGAAATGAAAAACTTATTTCATGTTGGGTTAATTGAAAGATATTATCTATACAGGGTGTCCCGGATAAGTCTTGAATCATAGGATTCGTTATGAGATAAGTTATGAGATTCGATAATTACAATGAATTATTCTCACAAATACTGTACATACAATAATTTGACTCTTTCCTATGATTCCAGACTTATAGGTACACATAGATATAGATATATATATGTATCAGATGAGATTGTGCTTTGGGATAACATAAAATATTTAAATATAATATCCTTCTAATTTAAGTTTGTTTAAATTATTTTTTAAAAACCAGTAATTATCTATAAAATAATAGTAATATACAATTTTTATTGAAACTTTTATATATTGTTATATAAAAATTGCATGTATTTGAAATTTATATAAAAAATTATTCATCATTTAAATAGTATGTGTACTTTCCTTTTCGTAAAGAAAATATTAATTCAAAAAATAATAATTTGTTAATTTTGCGCACCCTTTATATCTACAAAAAAACAGATTTACGAATCATTTTTAAAAATTTGTTTGAAGTAATCACAAACATTTATTTTTTACAATTACTTATATTGACTAATTATAAAAAGATTAACTCTATATATTTATAGTCAAAATATGTTTACTTAAAGGGAAACGCCCAGACAAGCACAATCATTTGAGCACAGTACAGTTGTACTTTTATATTTTTAAAATTTGAAAAATTCTTTTCAAAATAGTAAATAACAAATTAAACGTCTTAAATTATAAATATTTTTGAGATATTAATGAATAACTCTATTTCACAATAAACAACAATGGACCGTTGAATTATTGGTTACCTTAAGGTACTTTTATAACATTCTAAATAATTAAAATTATACTAGTAAATATTTATACTACTTACTATTTATATTAGTAGTACTTTTTAAAATTAAAAAATAGGTGATTGATTTTGAAATTAATTAAAATAATATATAGTTCTAAATATTTCATGATTAATAATAATGAAATCAAACAATTAACTCTTTATAAATAATGATAACCTGTAAACAAATACAATGAATTTTCAAATTCGTAAACATAAAATGAAATTTATTGAATAAATCTAATTAATTGAAATGTTATATATTGATCATAATGCTTGAAATGTTATATATTGATCCTTAACGCATTTCGAATAACCTGTAATAAACAGATAAATATTACTTGAATTACCAACGTTTTCATTTCTAATTTTACCTTGTATAATGCAGTTTCATTTTAATCTAAAACTAAATTTAATAAGTTTTTGATTGGATACCTATTTCTTAATTTTACTTAGTTCATATTTCTTATCATATATTTTTGCCCTATTAATTTAGGTCTTAACAGGATATCAAAAAACTTTTTTTTATGAAAGGGATATTGGGTCACTGATCTAGAATTACCCCTAATATAAATTTCAGAAAAAAATAGTTCAAAAATATTCAACTTAAAATGTTCGGTTTTCTTATATATATATATATATATATTCTTATTTTATATATATATTCGCGTATAAACAATCCTAAATCTGCAGATAGATTAATAATAGTAAACACCTAAACATTGGTTTTGGTTTTATTTTAATGATGGCAGCCGAAAGTATCCAAAACGTAATTCACTTATTAATGAACATTAATTATCATTGTATTAAATACAGACACTACATAAAGATTAATATGACCGACCCACCCGCATTGTATAGGGTTCTTCCATTTTAAACATTAATTCTAATTTATTTTTGTAGACTATAATATAGGGTTAAATAATTGATTTTCTTAATAAAAGCAATAAGTGTTAAGCTATTATAACGATTATTGATTATCCAGAATTAAGTTTTTTTGCGTGTGTATCAGTGCTCCAACTTTAATAGCCAATATACTTTAAAGTCTGAAATCTCTATTCAACTCCATATAGCTAACTGAACAGTCCTATTCCATACATTTGAAGTAAACATATTATATGGTCTCCTTGTAACTCAACTACCTTATAGCTACGTTGAGTGAGCGACACTATAGCCTATATAGAGAGACAATCGATTGCAATTAAACTTGTTCTGTAGTGAGGGCTAAAATGATGTTCACTATACAATTCTGCTTTCACACTTCAGTCACCCTATTCAATTCAGTATTCATAAATATAAATTCTTACTAACCCAGAAAATTACCTTATTTTTAATTAATACACAAGAAAACAATTAAAATATTGTTCTATTTATATAGTAGCATGATCAATTAATAATGAGACTGCTCTTTTTCATTTGTGACAAATTTGACATATCACAAAAGAAAAATATCGGACTTAGTGACAATTTACTTATTAATGATAAGTGTTAAAATCAATTAACTACAACTTTGTCAATGGCGGATCTAGGAAAGGGGAAAATGTTTTAATGTTCCATTTCTGAAACGCGAATCTGGAGTATTTGAGAGTGACATATATAATATATATTTATTTATTGGTATAGTATAGCTTCCAAGATGACTTTTTAGGCGTTAATTAAAATGAAAAACAGACGCGAGTTTAATTTGAAAGTGCCAGCTGGATTCGCCTATGTTGGTAACAATGTTAGTTTAAACAAAATGGGCAACATGTAAACAAGAGAAATAAAAGCGATTTTCTTGATGGTAATATTAAAAATGTTTTATAAAGGGAATTATGAAACAGATAAATTCATATATCTTTTCTATTTTGAAGAATATCTAAAATTAATCTCTTCTCCCATTAATTAAATTAATTAAAAATCTACAGATAAAATACGATAGAAGTAAAATTAATTAATCTTATTTAGTTGTAGTTTTATCGATAATTGTAGTTATATCGTTTTTATTTTATATACTTTTGATTTTACCTTAATATTTTTTATTATTCCTATGCCTCTTTGACAAACTCTACCAATTAGGGTTTAGATACATCTGTATAATTTTAAAATAGTGAAATTATTCATGTTGCATAAAATTGTAAATTACTATATTAAATTTTACTTGAATACAATTATTAAAACACACACAAACAAACATGTAACTTATTTAGGGATTAGTAGAAGTAAATTGTTTTAGTTATCAGGATTTATCTTTATTATTAATTTAGATCAACCAGTCAATATATTGCCTACACATAAAAAAATGTCTATGACATGTTTTTAAAGTTAAAGCCAGAAGCAGTACAGTTTTTTAACAAATCTTTTCATAAATAGTCTATTACTAAAAAATAATAACGTAATATTGTTGATGTGTCCTTATTATTATTATCATACTTTCATCGTAATTAATAATTTTCTAATATTATATTATCATGAACGCATGGTTTAACAAAAAAATACAAAATATTATGTATCTAGCTTACTCAAACGTATATCTTCATTATATTTCCTTCATTATTGAACTCTTTTTATAGTTAAATATGATACACAAAACCACACCCAGACTATTATATCCCAGGAGTAATTGTTTATATAACCACAGGTGGCCTATTTCTTATTAAAATTGACAATTTTAAGACAATAAAGCGATTTTCGGCGCCTTTTTCAAATAAGTAAATGATTTTAATATATTTGTGTACATTAAACAAATTTGATTGCAAACTTTATAGGAGCTATAATTATTATTCATAATATTCAACATTATTAATTTCATAAATGTTAATATAAATAATGTGAACATCCTTTTGAGAGTCCTTCAATTTTTTATTTTTTGGTTTTTAATTTATTTTGGTTATCTCCAATTACTGCAGTCTGAGTTATGAAAGATTAACAAACTTATGTATACCAATTTCAATTTACAATAACTATTAGAATATTTATTCAATTTACTTTAATAAAATGATATCGTTTATCCTTTGCAATTAATACCTTTATGTCGGCTACAAAATTCTAACATTCTATCATTATACAAATTTAATCCATCGTTTACTAAAATAATGTATTATTTTTAGTTATCTATATTCAGATTTATAATAAATATTTTATAAATTTAAATAAATCATCTGATGTCATTACACGACTTACAATAATATGACAATTACAAAAATAATAAATTATGCTTAATATATTACACAGAATAGACGTAGAAATCAACTCTTTCAATTTTATTTATAAAAGATATTATTTTTACCAAAGCGATTTGGTTATGAATATATTATTGAGATAATAAATCACATATAAATTATTAAATGATATCCTAAAGGTTTCTTCTCACCTAAACTTTGTCTAATAATCTCGTGCTATAAATATTGATTACCTAATTTCTTTTCTTGAATATAAGATACACCAACCAGAAGTTCTTTATTTCAATCAATTACGTATATATATGTATATGACCTCAAAAGGGCTAGGTACGCGTACTTAAAAAACCTATTGTAACATGCATCGCTTTTAATTGCTTAGTTGCAACATCCGTCCGTTTTTAAAGATTTAATATCTTTTTAATTAATAGTGTGTTCGACTCTTTATTTCGTTTGTTATGCAAAGAAGGATATGCATAAAAGAAGGAATATTGGGTATAGTTCTACAGATTGATTTTCAAAAAACTTTTCGTAAATATTGATTTTATAAATAAATAGTAATTGCAGTGTGTTGTGTGTGTAATTTTGAAAGGAAAATCTTAATTACATAAATAGATAAAATGAATTACTATAATATTTTATATTGAATATATTTAATGTGGTTTATGATAAAAATCATATTATAAGTATAAATTAAAAATTAATTTACACATCATTTAATATTTTGTTTTGAATAAATGGAAAAAATTTTATGTTGTATTATATTATAATGTCAATTTTATTCTTTACATACAGTCAGACGTTGTTTTCACGCGTCTAAAAGCTGTTGAAGAATATTGTTTCTAGGTCGATATTTGACACCCATGTCTGCAATTTTTAAAACTAGAAATGCATTATATATTTTGTAATTTGTATTTTAATTAGTTTGAATAAAATTCTCTTAGTATAAAATGCAGACATGTTTATTTTCATCTTAATAATTTTAGATTTAATTTTTTTTAAAATTTAGTTTATAAATAAATATAAGTTTACTTTCAAAACTTTCATGATAGAAAGTCCAATGAAAATTAAAATAAAAAAGTTTTAAAAATATAATTAATATCCAAAAATAAGAATTTTCGATTTAGCTATAAATCATAAATGTGACAGTTGTTTCTGTAGTAGTTTATCTGTCAAATTAATAATTATAATAATACTGTAGTTTATAAAATATACAAAATGTATCTAATAAATACAGTTATATACAATAAGGTTATCAAATTAAACACAATTTATACACAATCAATTATATAAATAAAAAAATTAAAATGGTCCGAATGGTTCTCCATATATATAATACTCTAACTATCAGTGATTGATATTATGACTTCTGGGGTTGGACCTGCATTCTTACCAGTTGATGGCCCGGATGGACTAAACAAAATGGTCGTATTGTGTGTCACGGGAGTTAAGGTAGCTTCTTCACTAACTTCCTGCAACGACGTCAACTGGATTTGGCGTTGCTGGGATGTTGAGAGTGGGAGCGTTGCAGAGATTGTGGGGATCACTTTTGGGGTAAACTCAAAATCCACATCTTCAAGCTCACTGGGCAAGGGCACTTTGCTGGTCCCTGACACCGATTTGTAGGCCGTTGCTACGGAGTCAGGCATCAGTTTGTGTACCTTGACAGATTCTAATTCCTCCGCGTGAACTTCGACTGTATCCGGGTGACCACCAGGATCAACATTTTTCTCATCAGCTTCGTCTGTATCGGATAATTTATCCGCCTTGGCCAGCGCTTTGGACGTCCACATTTCCATCATGTTGGCTTTCGCTTCCAGCTCCTGGTCTGCTGTTTTTTCCTTCTCGAATTTATTTGGGTGCTTGAGTCGTTTGAGAAATTCCATTTCAGTTTTGATAAAAGCTCGGCCATTCTCGCTGATGTCGCTCGCAGCGTCGCTAATTTCTCTTCGATTGTTACACATTTCCACTAGTTTGGCGATCACCACACTTAACACCATTGCTCCCACTAGAATAGCCAACGTAACAACAGCCTTTGGAGCATCGTCGGCCCCCAGCAGAGGCTGAGGGGCTGTCGTAATGGATGAAGTCGACATTGTTACAAAATTCTCCTCATGAACATTTCTGCTTGTATTAATCCCTAATTTATTAAAATCTCTGTTTTAATCGCAGTATATAGCATCAATTTATAGAGCCAATCATATATACCCAGTACCGTTTTTATTACATTTAATCATTAGTTGGTGCTCCAATCAAAGACACTCCATAATCAGATTTGGTCGCTAAGGCACCAGAAGACGACTATGGTTGTGTTAAATGTCATATTTTAGCCTCATGCATCGATGAGTCTATTGTTTGAAGATTTAATGATTATATTGTCTGGCTAGATATTATTTAATGTGTTTATAATATCTAATATGGTGGAGTGGGTCAGAGTATAAACATTATATATTGGGAAAATTATTTAGACTGTATCGCGGTAAATACATTTATTGTCTATCATTATATAGTTAACCGTCCAATATTTTATATAGTATTAGTAGCTTGGTATATTTTGGATTCTTAAAATATGAAGTATATTTAAGTACTGAAATATGCTTTAATAATAAAAACTCATTACCGATTAAATTATATACTAAAATTATTATACTGCCCAAATATTATTGGACAATAGCAAAGGTGTGAGAATATTAATATGAAAATATGAAGACTCCTTAATATTGGGAACCCCTCAAATGGAAATATTCTTTAGAAGCCATATTCTATTAAAATTTACTAAATTAAATAATTCTTGTCGTAATTTTTTGATTGAAGAACAATTTATTATTATTATATACTCCTTCAAACGCAACCATATATATTTCTTAATTCTTTAAGGTGACTTTATACCAATTAATATATTGTCAGTTACACTATGTATACAGACAGACTCCTATTAGATATTAAACATAAACCATTTTCCATCTGAGATTACTGGATACGTCCTATGCCATGGGCTATAAAATTGATTTCAAAAAGTTCTGAGTGCCTATAGTCCCTATATAAACAAAGAACAGTATTATAATTTCAACTTTAATTTATTGTTACAAAAATATTAAAATTTTGACAATAGTAATAGGAACTTATACATTTTCAATTACGGTGTATAACAATAAACAAACAATTTGGAGAGGCTTGCGTCACACACAAAAGGATTGTTTTAGATGAACAGACTTATAATTAACCAAAAATATTACAAAGAATTTGAATGGTCAGATATAACTATTTTTCGATTGAATGGATCACGCAATCCAAAAAGAACTGATTAAAATTTCGCATCGGTAAAAATTATTATTTTTTGGTTTATTTTTACATATTTTGTATATTCCATTTAGTAGCAAGCATTCGTGATGCGTAAAAACTTTTCTCCGGTCAGCCCTGTATAATAAGTTGATACAAAATAATAAATTAAATAGTTATATTTTATTGTTTTGGTAGATAGAAAAAGTTGTTATTTCATAGAGTAATATTATACACTTACAATATTTAGAATATAAAACAAAACATTATTAGTTTAATTATAGTAACAGAATAATCAAAATAATACAAATATATTCAAATACTTACAATAAAAAATCATAACTGTTTGTAATGTGTGTCACTCAGAATCTTCAAACGTAGTTACTGAATATTCAATGTATTAATACTGTCTTTATAGCAATGTTAAAAAAGTGAATTCAATTAAAAACTAAATATATATAGTGAAAAAAAAGTTTCCGAACATATTACAATAAAGTTTAAATATCTCAGAAGACAATCAATATAAAGTTTGTATAAATATTATTCCAAAGTAAAAAAAATCAAAACAGTGAAAATTGCTCCTGCAGCACCAGTTTGAACAAATTTTGAACACATAATTTGTAGCAGTTTTGTTTTATTAAGAATAAATAATCAACATATATGTCTGAAATCATTTTATTTAAGTTTATTAGCAAAAAATATAATGATATAGTCTTCAATGATATAAATTTCGTAAGGTATAGGTAATAGACTTGAGAATTATAAGAATTAACAAAGATGTTTGCATCACTCTTTGTATGAGAATCCAATGAATTCATCGGTATTTGATTCAACAGTGACACTAAGTTCCTGCACGTCCAAAACAGAGGCTGAAAAGAAATATTAAGATTAGAAAACACTTTTAATTAAATATACATTTTCTGAAAGTAATATTAATATATTAATGTGTTCGTTGTAAGAATGATAAAATATTGGTAAAGAATATACGAAATCCAGTATTTTGAAGTTAAGTTTCGCTATATGGAAAGTATTTTGATATTATTAAATTTAGTTAAGCAAGTAAAATTATTCTGGAAATACTATATTGACGCCAAATTGACTATAAAGAGCCCCCCCTCTCCACTCTTGTAAAATCCTGGCTACGGACCTGAGAGTGGAAGGCAATGCTATTCTTTACACCTAAAAGTTGACTGCAATGTTGACTTCTATTCTTACTCTGACCACATATATTGAGTGTTAAGCGGTTATCTGTTTGGAGAAATGCCCGCATTTATCATTAATGACGGACGAAAACACCACTCAAGGTTGGTCTGTGATGTCTGCATATCTGTGAATTCTGGACGTCCACTCAGACAACGATAAACTGATCAAACTGGAAGTTCTTCTGGACATCTGTACTCTTCACCGGTTTTCGGAGAATCTATCGCTAAGTAAATTGTTGAGTGCTTCGAAGAGCGCAGAGAGCAAATCAGTGATTGCAAGAACCAGGCGTATGATATATGCCATATATAAAATTAACTGCTAAAAACTAATCTAAATTTAATTTGATTTAAAACAAGATATATCATAATATGTTTATGACTTTATCAATGAAGCATTTAAAAATGCATAAAATTTATTGCAGTTTTTAGCGGTTAGTTTAAATCAGAGAGTAAGTTTACATTTTTCCACTTTTACTGAAATTCAGATATTATCTAAAAAATAAAGGTTTGATTTTTGGTTGGGATACAGACAGACACTCTTTGGAACTAATTTGACGAACAGAAAAACATGCAATAACGGTTCTGTTTGTTCTTTGATAATTCACAAATATTTCAAGCGTTGAGGGGATTTTTACTGTGTTCAATGTCATGAAGTGAATACACACATTTTATTTTATTTTAACTCCAATCCTCATGTATCCAAATTAACTCACCAGAAATGGCTTCTTTAGTGAACTGTGCCTCAAAATTTCCAACATCCTTGGCACTCTGAACGGTCGGTTTAAAGGGCGGGGAAATAGCCTTGTTGACCAGGAGGGTCCAGTTGATATCTGCGAAGAATTCGTGCTGACAGATCTCGTCGAAATCAGAAGTGCTTCCCAATCGCGTATGGTGGTCTTTGTCCAACAGCTGAAAAGAAAGAGTCCATTTCAATGAAGGTAGAACAAAACATTTCACATTTCAAGATAGCCTTCAGTATAGTGAATTTATCTCAATCGTAAGAAGAAGGTTATATTTGGATTGTCATAACTTGTAAATAAATTGATTTATATACTTCTAATATAAAAATATGAAACTATAATGTAATATTAGATTTTTGATCGTTTTATTTCAACCTTCAAAAAATAGCGCAAAAATAGAGCTTATCACAAGCGCTTAATATGGTAATAAATAAAGCGCAAATTAATGATCATAACTGCGTTGTAAAATAATCCATTTAAGTGACCAACAATATTACAATTTTTTAGTTCTTAATATTATGTTAATATGTCATTTTAATTGTCATAAAACTGTACCAATCTATTCAGCTTATCAAAACCGAATTTAGGTAATATATTTTTTTTAAAAACTTGAAATACAAATGCAGGGCTCGACAATAAATTACCGGTAGACAACAATCTTCAGATGCCTTATTATACCGGGAGCCGAAAGAGGTTTAAAATATTTTGAGGGGCAAAGGTTTGACTGTTTTATCATAATAAACATGTAAAGTTGTCATAAAGATACATCTTAATGGGGTCGTAATAAAATATTATGCTGCAACTCAATAATTTGGATTAATATTACCTTTTTATAGATATATATTATAAATATTCCCCTTTAACCAAAACAATTGGTCTAAAGTGTAGATTAGGTTTTCTGCTTATATATTATGTGCAGCTCATTTCAGAAAAAAATATGCCACTCGAAAGTTTGATTAAAGGTCAAATTTACACCTACTTGAAAGAGGTCTTGAGAAGTAAGTGTTAATACCGATATTTTGAGGTCTTAAGCCTTTACTTATGATTAGTAGAATATCTTTTGTAATATATTCAAGTATTATGCTGCTGCCATTCACCATTTTTTATTATAAGCATTTTTAGAGTGTTTTTGGTCATAAGCCCCAGCTGTGCATCTTAAAACGTATCTTTCATATAACTTTACATGTTTATCTGTATGAAAACGGTCAAACTTTTGCCACTCAAATTTTGATTAAACCCCATCTCGGCGTTCAGCTAAATTAAGTCTAATATGCATCAAAATAAGTATCTAAAGGCAACCCAAATGATCAGAAATACCGGCCGACAGGAAATTATCGGCGAATTTTGAGCCCTACAATTGTAGACTTTTTGGGACTGTTAAAGAAATACTTTAAGTTTTCTAGATTATAATTTGAGAAAAGTTGAATTTAAAGTATAAAATTACGTTTAAAAGAACTGACTGAACTGTTAGAATTTATTTTTGACAAATCCAACACCACCAACGCACTACAATTTTACTATAATATCATCTATTAATATATTTCTATGTATGTAATTAACCCTTTAGGATGAAACCATCGGTCTTTCCTCTATAATTCTGACCCTTTAGGAGGGCTTATTATGGAACGTTGGTGAGGAACAACTGTATATATACATTTACTTCTCATATTACAAAACAAAACTATATTATTTAACTTAATTAAAATATAATTCGTTATTTTATTTACAAAATAATTATTTGGGTAAAACATTTCCATTATTTTATTCCAATTAATAACGTATTTATATAATATAATTTGAATAAATCCTTTTTCTTGTATCGCAAGTAGTTCATATTCATCTTTTTGTGCCATGAACAAGAGTTAATAGTAGCGCTATATTTGATATGTATTGTATAAAAAAATTCTTCTTTTCTAGTGTTATTATTATTATTAATTGAAAAATAGCAAATTGACTGATACCTTCAAGTCTAATACAACAAATAAGCATTAATGTATGAACGATTTTAAATCAAATTTTATATATACGAAAAAGTAATGAAAATGATTAGTTCCCGAAATAGGAAAATATCTTTGCTCTCTTGTAAAAATAAAATTCCTTGTAAAGAAAAGTGCCTTTCCAATAAGGGAAATAACTTTTTCTTAAGCAGCACCCTTATTTGCGATAATTCAGTCATTTCCAGGAAGCAAATTAAATGTATATATATAAAGGACAATTATTTGGATTTATAAGCGATTGATAGTATATCAATAGATTTCATTAGTAATCGATAATTCATAATAGAAACATTATTTTCAAACATTGAAATTTGATTTCATCCAAAGTTATTTTAAAGTTTAACGTCAAGTCAAGTTTTAACAAGACTGACTCATAGAACATAAATACTCCTTTGGGTGTAACAAATCACCAAACCAACAAAAGAGTTCAATAGAAATTCAATATGTTTATCGTACAGCCATTGTGTTGAATGGAATACTTTTCTGTATTTTATATATATATAGTGGAGTGATTATTGTATGGTCCGATCCATATTCTCATATGTTGACACTGAGGTACACGGAAGGTTCCGCATTATATACTCTCTACTCTACAAGTAGAAATACGGAAAATAAAAGTGGTTCAAGCATGAGATATAGATTAAATATATAATATAATATTAATTATGTTTAAATAGTATCGAAAAAGAAATAGCTTATTAATTTTAATCGAGTTAAAAATTTCAACAAAACTGTTTCTCTTTATAAGCGTCGATACATTTTAAGGATGTAATTTTCAAATATGATATCAAAAAGGAATACAAATTATATAAATTCATTATATATTTATACTTCAAAGGTGTAATTAAATACACAAAACTTTTATAATAGTTAATAATGTTGATTACAACAGTTCCATCAAAGAATCAATGTAGGTTATCGGATCAGCTAATTAATCACGTGTTTAACAGTTTTTAACACTGTATTCTAGTAGGATTAAATGATTTCGAAGCCTGGATCAAATATTAAAAAGAATACAATAACGTTCTTTCGTCCTAAATAACTAAAAATAAGAACTGCATAATAATGATTCCCCAATATTATGTGATTGCATTATACAGTTGAATCTTACCCTTCTCAAAATGTTGCCAGCTTTTTCGCTGCAGGTCGACTTGATGACCAATGGTTTCGTTTTGATAGCCTCGAACATTTGTGAGAAATCACGGCTATAGAAGGGCGGAAGACCGAACAACATCTCATAGAGGACACACCCATAGCACCACCAGTCGACACATCGATTGTAAGGCTCTTTGTTCAGGATCTCTGGCGCCAAATACTGAAGATGAAACATCGAGGATTAGTTTCAAATGTCTGTGGATGCTTCCAGATTCCTTTCAGGTTTATTAAAGATATTATTCGGTAATTTGAACTATCGAAAATCTCGACAACATTGTAAAAATAATATCTCCGTGTAACCGAGCGTCCAATGACTTTCTGAAATTATTTTTAAGGATTTTAGTGGCTGCGATCCCTGTTTTAACTATAAAAATAAACCAATTAACAAACCGAAAGATATACTTTTATCCCGATCTGTTTTTACAAAGATTCCATCTGTGATGTTTAGCAATTCGGACTCTTTTCTTTCAGTTTTTTCAATTGTTTGAGTTTTCTAGAATTTTCAAGATCTTTAAAGAACCTTTAGTTTTTCCAGCTAATGGACACACTGTATAATTTTATTACAAATGCGAGGCTGCACTTTATATAAAGATTTCCGTCCATATTTACTTTAATAAATTTCAAAAACAAAAATTTTACTACATTTCAACCTAAATGTCGATAATTCTTAAACTATAAAGTATGTGATTTTATTGACGTGATTCAAAAATGTTAGATCAACACACAATTGAAGGAATACGTACCTCTGATGTTCCACAGAACGTCGAAGTAGTCATTGAAGGGTCAACGCCCTCCTTCGAAAGTCCAAAATCAGTCAGTACAATATGACCCTTAAGATTAAAAGTTGGCAACAATTATTAGTTATGCTATCAGTTTATACTGTCAAATAAACAAAATGTAAAAGTCAAAAACTACAAAATATAAAAGGATTGGCGAATGACGCTTACCTCTGCATCAAGAAGAATGTTTTCTGGCTTCAAATCTCTAAAAGTTCAAGACAATAGGGATATTTGTGTGTGATAATTTTATAAACAGGCAAATCCATATTTGAATTCAGTTAAAACTCCTCGAGTAGGAATTAATCAACCTGTCTAGAGATAATTATATAGCTATATATCTACGAATTTATTTTAAAATAATTGATTAAAACAATAACAAACATAACAAGTACATTTGGAACAGTCATAGTTATAATTAAAAAGTTACAAGACATACGTTTACATAAAATGCATAAATACAAATCAACCTATTCTCTATTTCTGATTAAGTTGTAAGTTATTCTTTTCAAAATATTCATGATAATGTAAAAGTGGAAACTGATATTTAACTAACCGGTAGAGAATATCTTTTAAGTGCAAATATCCCAAAGCAGAGGCCATTTCGGCTGCATAGAACCTGGCCCGAGGTTCGGAAAATGTACGCACTTTTTGCAAATGAAAAAAGAGCTGCAGCAAAAACAGAAAAGACAGAAATTAAAAGTTGAATTATTCTATAATACAGGGGAGGACTTTCAACATATCTAGATGAAAGAGACAAAACGTGAGTATGCTCTATGCTCTAAGATACTTTAAAATGGGGGTAGTTTTTGGAAGTCGGTAACTCTAGATATATTCAAGCTATTCAAAACTATTCAAAAACTGAATTGTATAAACGCCCAATATACACTAATATTGTGATAAAATGTCAAATTAATCCGACACAGAATTAAAAAGTTACGGTACTTCCAATTGCTGTATTTTGGAACAATTGTTCGAAAGTATTTTGATCCAATTTTTTTAACATATTATTCATGTGCGTAGCTAACGAAAGCTTAATAAATGGAGAAAATATACAAAATTTGATTTAAAATTACACAATATTTCCAGGATATTATACAATTAAATTAAATTGAATTGATATATTATGTTTAAAAATATAATTGAACTATTTACATATAAACGTTGTATTAATATCTCTATGACATCTAATAAAATATTATGAAATTTTGTGTTATTAAGTTGAAGTTTAAAATCAATAATAAATATGTTTTTACTAATTAAAACATCTATATACAATTTATATGATAACAAATCTATGTATTATGTAAAATAGTATAACATGCTTAACCTATGCTTCAAAAGCATGCAAATAACGTATGTTAATTAGAATGCCTTATTGCACGAAAGCTTGAGTTTTGAAATTATCGATTCCGAATTCGGTTGATGACACCTTATCACCTTTGAGAAATTTTCACAAAATCGATTTTTATGCCGCCATTAAGTAAAAATCAATTTTAATCAATATCTCGAGTTCTATATACATCCAATCTCAATAATTTTGGAGGCTATATCCATATTTAGAGGGTCAATGAATACAATGGAATGAATTTTATGATCATCAAATAATTATATAATCCAAAAACGATTGTTATCAAAATGTAATATCGATGAGGCAAAATAATATTTTCCTATCTAACATAGCTTAATTATCCAAAGTTGATCTAAAATTGTATTAAAACTTATATCCAAAGTTGTGAACTTCAAATTGTACATCCAAAATAAACTTACTTCTTCCGGTGTCTATTTCGTACCAGGATTTCAGTACCAAGAGTACAACCAGATGCCATAGAACAACAGAAGCAAGCAGAGTACATAGACTGGCGTTAGATACACCACTACCCCCACAGAAAGTTGTGCTGACAGTGTCAGAAAATAAATCCCAGCTGATGGAAATTATATGTGAAGAGCTGACCAGAGACACTACGTTTCATCGAGACTACACAATGACCCACAATGACTCATAAGCAGTAATAACACACCTGTTGAAATAAGTTTTGGGGGAATGGCTATCGACAAGGAAGACATGTCTACATCTCATGAAGAGGCAAACTGAATACCACGTAGGCATGGCAGTGATTGCAGATGACACGGACACCACTACTTTGAGCAAAAGTTAACCAGTCGCATGATGACATACAAGCTACTGTTAAACAACAGCAGAGCATAATAAATGGACTGTTGTCTATGCACGACCTATCGGGTGCATGCTATTTCGGAATTGATAAAGTCAGAGTACTGAAAGTACTGCGAGAAGGCTATACTCCTTGTCACTTTTGGGTGACATTCATGCATTGTTACCAGATATAACAAGACAGGCATCCAAGTTTGTAGTCGCATGCTATGGACACAAGGACTGAAGCAGTATGTCTGAGGCAAAAAAGAAGTCATGGGCCACAAAGGTTGGAAAGGGCACCACGGCCAGACCAAAGTTGACATATCTTATACCTCCCACAACCGAAGCATTTCTCGAAAATGTCAAGCAAGTACACTTGCAGGCAGCTGTGTGGAAACACGCTTTAGATCTTGACACTCCCTCGCTAGATCCAACAGAACATGGATACATTCGTGACGACAGTTCCAAAACTATTTTGCCTAAATCTATACATGAAGATGTGTCCTTTGCTCCACAAGAGATTCTGAAACTGATTCGCTGCACTTGTGAAAGTGAAAGACTTTGCAAATCAGGAAGATGTGTGATCGCTAAACTACCGTGCACTGTATTTTACGTATGTCATGCTGAGAACAGTCATATAGGAATAATATTTCAGCCAGATAAATTCGTATTACAATTTTAGTTCGTATTAATTTTCTTCGTTAATTTAAAACATTTAATTCGCATTATAATTTATTACCTATTATTTCAAAAAAAAATGTCGTAAGTTACCTAAGATTCCTAAAAATATGTGTTAGGTCACCTAAGATTCCTAAAAAAAACTTGATAGGTACCTAAGATTCTTAAAAAAAACTGCTAAATACCTAAGCTTCCTATAGACACCTGGTAGGTTACCTAAAAGGTCTGACCAAGACTTGAAAGGTGGCCTACTAGGTATCCTTCTAGGATTTTTAGGTTTCGAACTACTGGGTACAATTAAATGAACCTCCGCAGTTGGCTCTTGAAGAGCGTAAATTGAGAAAACTACAATCGTCCTAATTTATTTACATTTTTGAATATATTAATTTGTTTTTTAGTGTACATATATATTTTAGAAAACTTAATAGTATTTGTCTTAACACATTCATTCAAATTTGTATTATTCGCATTATTTTACTTCTTGTATCAACACTGCACTTTTTGGATATATTTAATTACAATTATTAACAGTTACTGATTATTTGTATTGTCATTGAATAATATTCATGCAATAACTATATATAGTTGATATTTTTGTATAATTAATTCTCTGGAAATATCTATGAAGTATAAATTTAAAATTAATATTTCTATTTTTTACAGATAATGGATGGTTTTAAGGAAATTAACAAACCGAAAGACTCAGGCTTTTGCTGTTTAATTTTTTGAAGATCGAATTAAGAATTGATATATTAAGTTATAAAATATTAGTTCATATAAAATATAATTATTTATTAATATATAATCAGTATTACAGCATATTCTTTTATCAGTAAACGGTTACACGACTAAAAATACGGCGAACTTCTTTATATGATGTTAATTATATGAAAAATCTGCAATAATATTACATTCATTCGTTCTTAAAAAAATCTATATGAGAAAACGGTAAAATTGATTTTTTCGTCGTTCTTTAAATTCTAAACAACGACAAGCGCCGTTCTTTAATAAAAGAATAGACTCTCCATGTGTATATTCAATTATTTATAATAATACAGGAAAATATTTTTTTCAGACAATATTTTTTATGCATTTTTGGATTTTATTTGCTTAACTTCGAACAAAAATAAGTGCTATAATTTAAAGCAAAAAATGTGAATTACCTCAAACCTTAAAATAATAGAAACCAAAATATGAATGTTAGCTCGATTTCATTAAATAATTAGATGTGTTTATGAGCTAGCAGGCCTTCAAGGAAAGAAAAGAATGTTAACATTTTGTAAACTGTAGATTTGTATTTGCAAGAAATTTGACTTCAAACCAATGATAAACTCTACTATATAGGCAAAAAAGAGAAGGACAGATTTTAATTATTATCATATAATTACCAATACAGTAATTGTTTCCGACGTTTAAATTATTTCAATCCTGTGAAAGTTTATTGCTATTCAGTACTACTTCTATCAGAACAACATTAGGCGATACATTTAATGAATACCTATTCAGTATTTTGCATTTTGGAAGCTTATCATATAGTGGACATTATACTGCCTGTGTTAAAAATATTGACGAAAGATTGATGAATGATGAAAACATTAAACCTAAAAAAATGTTTATATCAAGTTTTCAAAATTTTAACAATGTTTTCTTTCCTTGAAGATCTTTTAATGAAATTGGGCTAAAATTATTATTTTTATTCATTTGTTTTAAGGTTTTAGCTAAGCGACTTTTGGCCATTAAATAAGTTGTATATTAAGCTGTAGAATCGTGAGAGAAAATATAATTGAAAATGTGTACCAATTTAATATTGTGACATGAATGCAAGGTCCACATTGTTATATATATTAGAATTATATTTAACATTCTTAGGTTAGCAACCTGGTAACTTAACATGGACAGTCCTCTCCCCCATAGCGGTTTCAATTAAAATTATTATTACAAACCGTTTATAATGTCTTTGTTGATTACTTCGTGAAACCAATAATTATTGGCTAAAGCTAAATTTAAATCGACTGATTTATCTAAGAATAATCTATGTTATATCTTACAGCCCCTATTAAGAATTTTACAAAATGACTACCAGTATGTATTTACATATTATATTTCCTGTTAGATTCTGATTTATCGATTTTAGACATTATATCTTTGAGATAATTATAGTATAACACAGACAATCTAATTAAATAATCATCGCGGGATCTAATTACCAGTTTGACGCTATAAACATTTGAGATTAGATATAAACATTGATCCAGGACATATAGACATAAATTAACTGAGTGTTTGGGTTTTAACAATAAGTTATGTCAACATCTGCTTAATAAAGATCGGACATCCTGCATGATTACACAAACGTCATTTAAAGTAATTTGAACAAATTGAAAGTGCTAAATTAAACTTCTGTATATATAGAAATAGTTTCCTTTGGCAAAGTATAAATATAAATCGTCACTTTATTTAAGATATCATTAAATTTAAATTTTACATTGTGCAAATAATTTTTTGAGAACTTAATTTTAAATAACTGTCAAACAGGAGCTACCATGTACAGATACTACCTGCTACCATGTACAGATACTACCTGCTAGTACCATGTACAGATACTACCTGCTAGTACCATGTACAGATACTACCTGCTACCATGTACAGATACTCCCTGCTACCATGTACAGATACTACCTGCTACCATGTACAGATACTACCTGCTACCATGTACAGATACTACCTGCTACCATGT
>JAUZNC010013784.1:0-27443 GCA_034780395.1 Vannuccia rotundouncinata | reverse complement strand
CATGTACAGATACTACCTGCTACCATGTACAGATACTACCTGCTACCATGTACAGATACTACCTGCTACCATGTACAGATACTACCTGCTGCATTGTTCGAACGAGATTTTACAGCTATACAAAAATCTCAGTTGATAAAAATAATGTCTCATTATCAATAAATAAACTGATTATATGCTGTAACAGCAATGTAAACATTTCCCCATCAAATACAGAGTCACTAAATAGTTTAATGACGGATTAATTTTGCTCCTTGCACCTGCCCGCTTCAATACCTCTGGTGATTGATACAGTAATTTATTAAGGCAGTGTAAAACTATTGAAACTAACTAGATACCCAATTAATATTATTATAAAATACATTCTGAATCAGTCCCTATGACACTGTCCTTTTGATTCAATTTGAGTATTTATATAAGATACACAAGGAAATATATCAAAAGTCATAAAATAAAAAGGTGGAAGGACACCCCACCTCGCCTCCGTTGATGTAAGGCAGCACAAAATAGAGCTTCTGTTTCGACTGGAAAGCATATTTGAGTCCACAGAGGAAGGGGTGGACAATACTCTTGAGCAGAACACTTTTCTCGGTGAGCACATGACGTAACCCACTTCGATTAATCACTTCCTTTTTCGAGAGAACTTTCACCGCGAAGTATTCATTGTCAACCTTGCATTTGGCCAGATAGACCTGAATTCAATGAACAGGACATGGTTTACAACCGGTTATAAATTAATGAACTTGTTTGAAGACAAGGATTTTTACGAATTCGGTAATGTTTTAAAATGTAGATTAATTCATGTTTTTAATTTACAAGTACGAATAAAAAATAATATCAAACTTAAAACATGTCCTTATAGCGGGATTCAATTAATTTTAAATATACCCTATAGAAGAGAATGTTTTACTTGCTGTTTTAATACCTCTCTTGATATTATTTAAATTGAAATAATTACAATAAATCGAATAATTGTACTATTGAAGTAAGTATCGTTGTCAAATCTGTGAGATTGAATGTTAAGATATCTACGAATTCAGGTAGTTATAGATATCGATAAGTTTGGAGAAGGAATATCCAAAAATATCTATGAATTGTTGAAGTAGTTTTGTATAGGATTCCGTAAAGGTTAATATTTTCGAATTTGAAAATATTAAATTAGATTTTGGTTTGAAGTGAATTTGAAGTGAATGAGAATCGTGTACAGAGACGATAAAGACGAATTTGATTTCCTATTGATTGGGATTACTGTGTAAGGTATTAAAAGATCGCATTAATAATAAATTCTATTCGTTAAGTAATATTGACTTATTTATTTCATTTTTTGGAAAATAATTAATTTAAACAGAAATTAATTAAGTATTATTTATATATGTCCACTCGGCCAGCAGGCTACAAATCTAAAGAAAGTAATAATATTTTCCTTTTAATTTTTTTTACTTAGTAATTCGATGTATAAAATATTATTGTATTTTCTAGAAATAAAATCATTTTGTCTAGTACCACTTACTCTCCCAAATGAACCCTTTCCTAACATTTTTAGAAATTCAAAATCTGCTGCGGTATGCCTGAAAAATAAATTTGCAAATCGTTAAATAATGGGTTGTTGTAGTTGAAATACAGACCATAACGTAATGTTGCTATGGTTGCAATAACCTACGATTTTTCCATTACTCCTAAATCCAAAGACTGTTCCATGCTATCGTCAGACTGCAAGTGGTAAAAATATAAAATGTGTCATTCGGGTAATATTAAAACTGTACAAATTCCCTATTTTTTTTAAAAAAATCACATGTTTTGATTAATTTTTTTTTAGATAATTGATAATAAATATAATCGAATATTTTAATTAAGTTTTCACATTGGTACAAACTCTTACCAATGCTTCTGGGACGTCATAAATATCTTCTTGATTTACACCATTTAATCGTAAAAATTGAAGGACCTTTTCCCTGAAGTAGAATTTAGAATTTTAAACAACAATATAAAAAATATTAATACACTCTGTGATATTAAATATAGGACGATTACTTACAGGGAGAAATACTTTTTATCAGACATAATTTTTTTCAAAAAGTCCCTAAATCCTATCTTGCGTCGATTGATTGTGTCTTTGTCAAGATTTCCGAACAACTTTTTACCGGGTAATTTGAAGCCGTCATCGGGAAATTTCTTCTTCAACTGTAAAAAAGGGGATTTTTAAAACTATGGACACAGAAAGGCAGATAAATAAGAAATACGTACAATAAAAAGTTGTGATTGAAAATTATAATACATAGACATTTTCTCGATAGGTATTTTATAGTTAAGTCAATAAAATTATAATATTTATTGTACATTTATTGTGAATGTTTTTTTTATATAATCTTAATTGTTGGGTTTAGATGCTTGTTCCAGTATAATTTTCAACTTACACTTGTATATAATTTGAAAAAGTCCGCATATCTACGTTTTGTTTCGACAATTTGACCATTAAATGATATCTTGATTGAGTATTCCTGAAAGACGAAAGAAGTTAACAGTACAATTGACACAGAATATATATGATTATAAACTATTAAAACTACTATATGATTTATTAAACCATTTAAACTACTGCAAAATATACTATTAAGAGACATATCTTGCAACCTTTCAATTAAAACTGAGAAATATATTATCTTTAAACCTTAAGTCATACTTATGATGAATTAAATATGTTGAGATATCTCTCAGTTGTCAGGTGACTAAGTAGATTATTTCATAGGATCAATTATTGTGTAATTTTTACATAAATAAAGTTGATACTTTTAAATTAGAATTATCTCAAGAAATAAATGTTTTACTTACAGTATATTTCTTTAACTTTAAATTTTCATAAGCCTCGTGATCAGTAATTTCAGGTTCACTAGCCATAATCTGAAAAAGAAAATATCATAATGTTAAAAAAATTAATGAAATATAACTAGTATTTAATTTTACTTTTGTTGTTTTTCTAAAACTTCAATGATTATTATCAAATCCTACATTTTTCCAAACAAATAAAAAATATTACTTAACAATAAAAAAAGCTTTCTCTCATAAACTTATGTAAGTAAAGATTTAAAAATTAATTTATATTATATATGAAAAAATTTCGTTTCAACAAACTTGATCAGTACATAATGTTTTTTTCTTTTTAATAACCATAAAAGATGTTTATTAACTATTTTAATCCTAACTGTTTTAACCCATATAACCTTATTTTAATATTTATAGTATGTGAGACATGTTAAACTAAATCAATATCTGGTTTCAAATATTTTTTCAGAAAAGCATAAATGCATCATTAAAATTATAATTACAAACAAGCACATAGGCATACTATATTAATTTTTTTAACAAAAACAATAGATATTTGGTTCATATTTACAAACAAATTTCAATACATTGTGTCAAAGGTATTAAAAAAGCAAATATAGGTAAACAGATAGACACAAATAAAATAAAGGAAATCTAAAGGGATAACAAAATATATTTATACGGACAAAATACCATGATATATTTTAAATAGCTTAACATGGATATAGACAATTTTTTTAATAAAATACTAATTTTAAAGAATAAGAGAATAAGAGAATAACTAATAGTTATGTATATAATTTAAAGTAACATAACTAAATGGAAATAATAGTTTAATTTTATAACATGTGTCATGAAATACCACAGATATTATTTGCATATTATAAATATAATGATTTAATTATAATAATAAAACATTAAAATATGGCTATATTGACATTCAATAGGGCTTAGAGTTACAAATATTGTAATAAATTGTAGAAATAGTTATTTAAGTGCCTAAATAGAGCCCAATACACCCCCATCCCTTGTCATATGGATTACAATATTGTCATTCAATATTTCTAAATATACTTATTGCTATTTTTAATCTACTCACTAGATATAAATTTTAAATTATCATATGATATCAGGCATGAGATTTTTTCAAAATTTTATTTAAAAAATCATTTTTTATTTGCAGTTAGATAAAAGTTGTACAGTATTAGATAAAATAAGCAAATAATGAATTAAAAAGGTCTTTAGATGTATTTGAAGTTTGAGAAACCTAAAAATCATTGTATGCTTGGCTGAATGCCTTTCCAAATTATGGCAGGTGATTTGGTTATAAAAAAACATTTACAGATATTTATTTAAAATTTATTTTCATGGCTATATCTAGTATATTTATATTATTATTTCCCTTATTCATATATAGTTATTCAACAGGTAAAATTTACAGTCAATACCCATTAATTAGTATTACTGTTAAATTGTTTAAAATATGATTTTTAATTGTAGTATATTACATCACTACATATTAAAAGAATGGAGGATGAGGTAATTTTAAAGGAGCTACCAAATATATTTTCAAGAAGGGTGACTCTCTTAAAATGATTAATTTTATCTGGTATAAATTTATTCTTGAAAAGGGGTAATAGCTCTCCTGGTTGACTGTATTTTTATTTAAATAATTATTTAAATTATAGCTGCTCATATAAAACTACATTTTTGTTCTGTTTACACTGACATACATGCCGGAAACTCTGCTTTAAAAGGGTTTTATTAATTTTAAATTAAATTATTAGGTTTTAGAGAGAATTGAATATTATTATTTTTATATAGAAATAATTATGAAATGTTTAAATTATAAAAAAACTTCATTATTTATAAATTATGTTAGATTTAAGAGAAAATTAATAATTCTATCTATATCAACACCTTTAGTGGATAATAAAGTTGTGAAAACTAATTATTTTTGACTCATAAAAATAGCTGATATTCTCTGAATTTAATATTATGAAAGAAAAAGCTTATAAAAATATATAGTATTAATTATAAAATGGGTAATCCTGTATATTAGTGCGGTAAATTAAAAAAAATTTATAACACATTTTTGATATTCAAGTGTGGGTCTACAATAATGTTGATTTAAAGCTTTATTTTGACTTTTAAGCTTTTGATAATCAAATGTTTCCAGGACCCCAGCATCCATACGAATTGCATTGAAAATATGTAGATGCACGCCAAAAGTAAATTAAGATGTCAGTTTGAATGCTGGGGTCCTGGAAAAATTTGATTATCAAAAGCTTAAAAGTCGAAACAAAGCTTTAAACCAACATTATTGTAGACACAAGAACCGGCAGAGCCAGTTCCACCACACTTGAACATCAAAAATGTGTTATAAATTTTTTTAATTTACTGCTTAATTAATTTTATAAATTCTTTAAATTTACTGCATTAAAGTACAGGATTACCATAAAATGTACCTTATTATATATATAGGTACTTTATTATATGTAAAGTGTAATAATGTTATAAATATGTATCAAACCTACACATAAATACATATATATTAATTTATATATATTAATCGATTAATGAAACAGGGAAAACCTTATATTCAATTGGTTCCTATATAATACCCTATTTTTCAAAATTGATTGATAATAAACAAGATTTTCCTAAATACAAAAGTTTTCTTGTTCGATTTATAATAATATATAAAAATATTAGATTGTATGTACGTTTTAATGATTGTTTAGATGTGAAGCACGTACGTGCGAATAGCAGTTACCTTCAAAAATAGGAAAAATTCTTATTTAAATAAAAACAAACTAAGCGGTATTTACTTTTAATGATATTATTATTTAATGTTCAATACTAAAACAAACAATATAATTATTATATTAAAAATGCATTTTCCGAAACGTTATATAAATGCATATATATAATGATAATTGAACAGTAAAAATGTATATATGCATTGTATAAATGTACTACTAAATGTTTTCCAAATGTTTAGTATGGATTTTTTTTAATAAAAGTGGAGATTCTGTATTATATGCACTTTTCTAGCAAACGAGTTTAAGTCAAAATTTCTGCGAACAGAAATCAACATATAACATGGAAAATAATTATAATATTATATCACTGACTCTAAATAAGTTAATTTTTTTTAAAAAAATCATAATTTATTTTTCTTTATGTGTGTATAAATTCGTGTTGTGTAAAAGTAATATATATTTAATAAATGATAACATATAATTCGTTTAAAATTTAATTGAATATTTGAAAATGTGGCAAATTCCAATTTACTTAAATACAATACAATATTAAAATAAAATAAAATGTTATTAATATAGACTATATGCGTAAGAGTAAGCGAATTCCTTAAAACTTAAACGGCCATATAAAGATTCCAATTCACAATTTTAATATATATTTGCATAATAATAAATTAAGCATTATAATCATTACTTAAACATACAATATTAGTTAATTGTCAGTGTCCGAACCCATGTTTATTTTTCTCAGAATTTCACTTCACGAACCTTCTTCTATTTCCACCTTAATTAATTTGAGGAGGCCAAGCCGTATTGTATTGTGATTAAACGTTCAATTGATAAAATTTGTTAGAGTACAACAGATTTCTTAAAATATAGTATTCCAAACACTAAATACACATTACACATATCAATCTTTGCTGGAAGGCTAAAATTAGATAACAAGTAGAAAAACTTAGGAGTAACTAACTATATGAGTACACGTGAATATATTTGAACTTTACGCGCCAAATATATATGGCATAATTATATATAGGAAATAAATACTGTAACAGAAATGCACAGAGCATCTGTGTCATAGGGCTAATACAACACATAGGTTCCAATTTGCCTCGGTCTATCCTGCTCATTTGATGGGTATACATTTAAAATGTATGATGAAAGTCATATTAGATATTTTTTCTACTTTTTAACATATTTATACAAATTATCTTTTTAACAACTATGGTCCAATATGAATTTTTTTAAATATATATATATACCCTGGATACAATCTTTATAGTTGTTAAATAATATGAATTTGGCCAATTAATTAAAATCAGTATAAATAGATAATATAAAGTAGAAAACATTTATTATGAAAACATTATTTTTATAATATTATTTTTTGTTTACTTGTCAATATTCTTAAACGGTACAAGTATAATATAATTAATACATAATTTTTGGAAAGGTTATATACCCAATCAAAGTGAATAGGTAATTTATATTTTCAATGAAAAATTTTCGCTCCATGCTATAAAGGCAATATTTGAGATTCAAAAATGTTATTAATGAAAGAAGCACAAAGTATTAAATCACAAAACGAACATTTCAATGAACAACACGGTTGTATAAGGCAGCAATAATAATGCTTTAAACAAAAACAAGTCACATATGGTGGTTTTAAAACCGCCCTCTAAAAAGTAAGTTCTCAAAAGGCGGTTCTTCAAATGGTCTTATCATTATTTTGGAAATCTAATTTTGATACCAAAATTGAATGTTTTCCAAAAAATAAGAACCATAAATGCATGTCACGGAAAAAATTCATACAAATATCATAATTCTTGCATTTAAATTAATTAATTAATAGGTAAAAATTCGTCATACAAGTTAAACTTTAAAAACATTTCTAAACATGCTAGAACAATAGTCTCAATTTTGCTTAACAATGTATGAATGTTATCATTAAAATTAATTATACTACTCGTGCATAGATATCGATTTATAGTGGTTTAAATTATTACATTAAATATATCACAACATTTTCAAAGGAAACAAAAATAGTCAAATATTAAAGAGAATAAAAGTAAAACATTTAAAATATAAATAAGATATTAGAAAGGCAAAGAACAAAGAAAAAATATACGATACGAAAACGTATTCAATGTGATTCACAGCCTCCTTAAGTATGCTCACAGTCAAATATGATAGGTAAATAAATGAAGGTCAGTTTAAATGGTTCAAAAATGTTTCTCTTGGAATAAATATATTCAAAGATGTAAATGATGTCACGCGGTTTGATTGTTAGGGGCAACTACACTGGTTAGATACTGAGCTACCGCATCCTCAGAGAAGTCCATAGGGTCGTCAATCACCAGACGACTGCGATCCCAATGATCGCCTGGGGTAGTGTCCATACTGCCCAGAAGTTGGTGAGGATTTGGGGGTATAACATGGGCATCCTCTGGGCCGCTCTTACCGGATTCTGCAATGCGTGAAACGATGGAAGAGAAAATAAAGTTGGGAAGCGATTTTATAAGAGGGTTCATTAATTATTATTATTATAAATATATTTAAAAAAACAAAAATATCTGTTAATTATCGATTTATTGAAGTATATCGGAGAATCCAATTTCAACATACAAAACAATGAGATAATTGAGTTAGAGTATTCAAAGGTGAAAACACGACAATCAATTTACGGGAATGAACCATAATCGTTAAAATTTGTTATTGGATTCTTATCAATCAAAAATCAGAATCCTCCAACATGAAGATATTACTGTTGGTATATATATGTATATAACAGATGAGTAGTAGGTTAGGACGACCTCTGGACCACAGAAAGGATCCTTTGTTCGAACAAAGACCCCCCCCACCACTCCAGTAAAATGCACGATGAAGATTTTCCACACCCTAGCAAGTTGAATTTCTGCGCACCTTTACATGTTAAATTTCCCGCATCTTTACGAGTTAAACCTCAATAGGAGTCCAGTTTATTCAAAGTTAAACAAACAAAATATCCTATGTGTGGTCCAGAGGTCGTCCTAACCTACTAATCAGATAACGTTATAAACAAGTATGAAATTAATAATGAATTTAAAGAAAACAGGTATTATCTATTTAATTTTCCCTTCTCATTTTTCAATATAAACTCTTAAAGTAAACCATTTAATTATCTTGATCCAGTTGGCTCGAACAATATCAGAGATTATATCATTAATATCATACATTAATTCAGTAAAATTGTGTAGGTATACTAAATGATCGATTGAATCTAAAAGTTCTCTTACCAATTCTCAATTCTGTCATATCAATGGCACTGTTGACATGACCAGAAGATTCATCGACCCGATTGGACATATCAAATCTCCGATATTGGTTTCCAGTCGCTCTAGATGAACCCGTTTTCCGTGGGGATCTCTTCCCGGTGTCTTTTTTCACAAGTCGTTCTAAAAACAAATAATTAAATATTTTAAGTTATTATAATAAGTATTTTTAAGTACTTTGAAATGAAATGATTAATTAACCAGTAAGAAAAAATATATAATTTTATTCAACCTAACGAATTAAATTTTTTAAATCCTCCCTAACAACAATAATACCATTTCTAAATCCTCCATAACAACAGTAATTTATCATTGCTAAATCCTCCCGAACAACAATAATACCATTTCTAAATCCTCCCTAAAAACAGTAATTTACCATTTTTAAATCCTCCATAACAACAGTAATTTACCATTTCTAAATCATTCCTAACAACAGTAATATACCATTGCTAAATCCTCCATAACAACAGTAATTTACCATTTCTAAGTCCTCCCTAACAACAATAATACCATTTCTAAATTCTCCATAACAACAGTAATTTACCATTTCTAAGTCCTCCCTAACAACAGTAATTTACAATTTTTAAATCCTCCATAACAACAATGATACCATTTCTAAATCCTCCCCAACAACAGTAATTTACCATTTCTAAATCCTCCATATCAACAATGATACCATTTCTAAATCCTCCCTAACAACAGCAATTTATCATTTCTAAATCCTCCCTAGCAACTGTAATACCATTTCTAAATCCTCCCTAGCAACTGTAATACCATTTCTAAATCCTCCCTAACAACAATAATACCATTTCTAAATTCTCCATAACAACAGTAATTTACCATTTCTAAGTCCTCCCTAACAACAGTAATTCACTATTTCTAAATCCTCCATATCAACAATGATACCATTTCTAAATCCTCCCTAACAACAGCAATTTATCCTTTGTAAATCCTCCCTAGCAACTGTAATACCATTTCTAAATCATCCCTAACAACAATAATGCCATTTCTAAATTCCCCCATAACAACAGTAATTTATCATTTCTAAATCCTCCATAACAACAGTAATTTACCATATCTAAATCCTTCCTAACAACAATAATACAATTTCTAAATCCTCCATAACAACAGTAATTTACCATTTCTAAATCCTCCATAACAACAGTAATTTACCATTTCTAAATCCTCCATAACAACAGTGATTTACCAAATCTAAATCCTTCCTAACAACAATAATACCATTTCTAAATTCTTCCTCACAACAGTAATTTATCATTTCTAAATCCTCCCTAACATCAGTAATACCATTTCTAAATCCTCCCCAACAACAGTAATACCATTTCTAAATCCTCACTTAACAACTTTTCCGACAACTCACCTTTCCTCAAAAGACATTTCCCCTCATCGACCACCTCTTGTGACGAGTGACCTCCCCCAGTCATAAAGTCTGAGAACCCGATACGATGGAGACACCGATCCCCCAGCCGTAGTAGACTCGCCGTGGAGAGAAGCAGGACTAGAATTGGAAAGTAAATATTGAACCCGTCAGCAATGAACCAGACTACACTCATATGACCCATGATGTTGGTGTATGCGGTTTCCGCCAAAAAAGTGGTTCCTCCATTGGAACCCCCAGCCAGAGTTGCATTTGCAGCTGTTGTTATGTTGCTAAGGAGGTATGTAGAGTTGCTGGTTGTCATGCCGCTGCTTAAAAATTTGCTCCGACTATCAAGATGAATCATTCCCAAGAAGTTAAGACATAGTGGAGGCGTTAGATTGCACAGTAGACTGAAAATAGGGTAATTCATTTCAGAGTTATTAACTTTCTAAAAATAACAATTGTGATTACTCAAATAAAATCGATTGACGTCAAATTTTATTCCACAGTCTAAATTAAGCATTATAATGTGAATTACCAGGGAGAAAATCAATACACTCATATTGTGCTCATTGTAATTATAGTTAGTACACAGTTTAGAAGCACAGTGCAATAGGAATTAGTGAGTGAATTAATCCTAGCTTCTAAAGAACGTAGGCAGAAAATAATGATCCAGAATGAGTGTTTTTCTAAAAGAATTGTAAATCACATAACAGACAAATTAAAATAAATTAGATTTGGTGTTACCACAAACTGAGCCATTTTATAACATATACTGTTTTAAGAATTGATCTTCTATATATTATATTAATAGATTAAACTATTGCAAAGAGGTGAACACCTTTTGAAAAATAGATTTAGAGCTCTTTGATACAACATGAGAACCATTTATTTTACTGTACATAGATTGTACTAGATTTTGAATTCTATTTCAACTCCAGACATTAACTTTGATTTACAAAAAACTATTAAATTTAAATATATTGGCTAAATTTCTTGTAGATTTTACACAAATAGTAGAATTGGACAACACGTTATAACTTAGTGAACTTTAAAAAAACTCAGACAGACGTGCTTAATTATAATATAATAATAGAATAATCCGCACAGAATATAATATAGGCATGTGCATGCGAATTTATTCAATACACATCACTAACAGAAATAAACTTAAAAAGTTATTAAGACACACTTACATTGCACTAAACAAGAGACTGTTCTCATCCGTTTGATGGTGTGGGACGAGTTGAAAATAGTTTAAAAGTCGAACCTTAAATACAGTGTAGTAGACACAGGTGCACAAGTACCCGATCAGAAGAAAGCAGACGAACTGAAAAATAGGAAATATTGGATGACCGAATTTCTTTTGGAATTAAATATAGATCAAAAACATTTATAGAAATTGTCCCTTTCTTTGGCAAGTTTCGGCTTAAGAATATGGTGAATTTTTCAAGATAATTTAATATAACTATTTAATGCTACCGCTCATTTCATAAAGAATAAAATTACTGTCAGGAAAGACTCACTGCGATGAACAAGTAGTTGTAGTCACGAGCGGCCATTTGGAAGAGAAGCGCAAAGATGGAGAGGACGGGCTTCTTGATAAAGAAGGTGCACTCACTGGCTATGACAACCAGCGAGGTGGCCATGAAAATTAGGGACACACCACGGAGAATGACGGACCGCAAACGACACTTCCACAGCCATTCGAGGAGCAGCCAATGGTTTCGCAGTGAAGATGGGGTGCACTGAAAAGGATTGAATATTTGCAATGTTAAAAAATGTTTATTTTTGGAAAAGCGACATTTGTAAAAAAATTATTTTTGGAAAAGCGACATTTGTAATAAATGTTTATTTTTGGAATGGCAACATTTCAAATCACCAACGCTAAATTTCGATTTGTTTTATTCACCGAGAAGCTTGAGTCCGGTAAGCTGCCCTGGAAACGATGTCCCGAGGGTGTCGCAGCCAAATTCCTTTCGATATCCTCCAACCATGCTGCCCTCAACACGGCCTCACGCCACAAGGCCTCTGATCGAGTGGTCCGGTGTTGGCACACCTTAAGCCGCCTGTGACAACGGACCAGAGCCTTGAGAGTAGGGAGGTCACCCCCACCTGTGCCCTCACAGATGCCTCCGTCCTCTACCACGTACCGGGAGAGCGAGGAGATGCCCGACTGGACGGAGGAGGACTGAGCGTCAAGGACCTCTGTTTGGTTAGGGTCCAGTTGACACTGGAGACGGAAAGCAGAGCGTGGTAACAAAATATTGAATAGTATGATAAGCCAACAATAAATTATCACCAAGCGTAATATGATCTCCAGATATTTTCGGAGAGGATGCGCAGATGGAATGGACTGGACGTATCGTTTGATTTCCTGTAAGAATGAAATAACATTTTAAGGAAACTGCAACCTGTTCAAATAAAAATTAATTCAAATAAACTTGTCAAAGTATAATTTCAAAAATTGAATAACCACAAAAATTGCCTTCTTGTTCAAACAACCTATTTTTTAACCTTTTTGTGTTGAATTTAAGAAAAAATTATAAGACTATAAATAGAAAAATATATTGTATGAGAACTTTGGCTTGAAACAGTGGTGAAATACAGTTATCAAGTAAATGATTTACAAATATGTCTTAACACGCACAACCCGTCGGTCAGACCCTTTCGTCTTTATTTTCGACATAATTCACAAAATATTAATCCGATCGGTAAAATATTTTATGATACTCTCATGAGCCATCTTCTTGTAGATCGTTTTTCAGAATAAACCCGTTGCCTCATCAATTCTAGCATCCATATGTTCAGAAGAAAGACAAAGCACAACTTTGAAATTTGTCACAGCATGTCATGGGGAATAAAAGTTGACATGGAGCAATTTTCTGTACATACAGCAAGTTCCTCGGAAGTGCTCTTTCCTCATTGATGGTGGTACACAACGCTTGTCATATCTGACAGTTCAAATCACTGAAAGACCCAGTTGAAAAGTCCAATCGACCAATGCAAAACCAATAAAATATCGATGGGCACAAATGCAACCTCTTCACTTGGGGTAGATCAGCATGCAGAACGTTTCTACTTCACTGTAGTAACCGACAATAGGATGGGACCAGTATACGTACCACTTTTGTTACGATATACATACCATGTAGGATTTATAGGACAATCAAAATGGTCCTCTCAGACCCTTTCGTAGTGCGTGTTATAACAAAAAGCTCCAAGTTGCGCATGTTAAGCGATACAAAATCTTAAGAAGTTAATCATTTTTGATGTAACTATTAGTGGACACACTCACGAGAATGACTTCCTCAAGGGCCTCTTCGTACTCTATTTTCTCCATACTCAACTTCGCCACGTCCACATAGGCCGCGCGCAAACTCTGAGGAATGCTAGCCTCCCTCCAGATGGCTCGAGGAACAGCCACCAACCCATACCCAAGGAAGAGGATGACTAGGAACAGGCCCCATGTGTTGCTCACAGTTATCAGTAGCACCTTTAGACTCCACCTTCGTAGGGGTAAGAAAGTCGGCTACTAAAACATTTTAGCCAAATTTTGAGTAGGTTAATCTATTAATGTATCCTTATTAAAAAATCATTTAGGAGACTTTAAAAGTTTTAAAAGCAATTGATATAAATACTTTCTAGCAAAGCATTATTCTAGACAAGTGGAATGTATGTATAGCCAAATTTTAAACATGGAATTATAGTTAAATTTCTTTTAGCCACAATAATAAATTGTTTTGAAAAAAATAGTATACTTCACTATCATATGGTATTATAGTATTGCTACAGAATAACTAAAAAATTATTTAATAACTGTAAAACATCTCAATTTTCATTCTCACCAGTGCAGCTGTACATCATGACGGGCAACAAGAAAGACTAGCACCACCACAAATATGACTAAGTAGGAGGTGTAGTAGATGGCATTATCGATTAATGCAGTTCGAATTTTCCCCCCCACTGTGAAATCTCCTGCCTGGGCATATGACCTTAAAATTGGTAGAACTATCCTACAAACATAATTGTATTGTGGGTAGTTTTAAACAAAATGATTAGAACATGAAAATTCTCTCACCAGGTCAGAACATTACAGGTCCAATATACAATATGCCAAAAATAGTATAAAACATTGGGGTTGACCATGAGCCATGGTGATTCACAAATGTTTGCAGCACTAGTGGCATTTGATTCTTCATTGATTAATTGAGGAGGATTCAAAGTGTCAGAAATATTAGAGGTGTTAAATTGTAGGGAGTTATTGGAATAAATATTAAGTAGTTGTGGTGAAGAAGTTTCGTCTGAGGTGGTGTTGTGAATTTGCTTACAACGAAGAAAATATGTCTGAAATAAAAATCATCAAATTTATAATAAATATTTTATGTTTAACTTCTTTCATTCGAAATAAGTTTGGAAATAATTAGTAAAAAAAAGAGTTAAACTTACTACTGATATATCTATTGGTAGAATGGCTACAATTAGAAATGACATATACCAGGCCAGAAAGGCAAGCCCAATAACCACAACTCTATGCTTTTTCCAGTTTCCATAGTAATGAGATATAAAGATAACAAATATGGCGACAGAAATTACTTCAAATATAAGAAGTGGAATACTCATTACTGAAAAGGAAAAGATTTAAAATATTAACAGAAAAATAGTTTGTGTTCTAAAATCAAAATGAAAGAAAGAATATAATCAATAGAAAACATAAAATAATTACAAGAAGAAGTTGAAAATCATAACCAATTGAGTAGTGTACTAAATCCTATCTTTAGTAGCATTTACTACATAGTTGTTGTATTAATTAGATTACATGAAATGATTCAAGTTTGTTTTCATTATTATACATTATTTAGTGCATTTTTGTGAATAATACTTTTTACATGTGAATAGGATAGGTTGGACTAGTGAAACTTTGACAATGCATAGCCAATAGTATGATAATGTTATTTTAAGCTAGTGTTTAGATAATCAACAACTATTCCTGTATTTGATCAAAAATAAAAGAAGAATTTACCATTCCTGATGAAACAAAGAACTGTCTTGCAACACATTCCACTCAAATATATCCCATATTTAAATTTTCACTGAGAATGATGACCATTTTTTAATAATGTCGAATATTTGCTGTATAATTATTATATCTGGTATGTAGAATTTTAAGAAGAAGTAATATAATAAGATGACGTTTTTGGATGCATCATTAAAATTAAAAGCAA
This sequence comes from Vannuccia rotundouncinata, assembly GCA_034780395.1. NCBI lineage: Eukaryota > Metazoa > Platyhelminthes > Proseriata > Coelogynoporidae > Vannuccia > Vannuccia rotundouncinata. Next base: position 11,944 of record JAUZNC010013784.1, on the reverse strand, counting down.
TTAAAATATTTATATAAAATATAGAAAAATGTTATATTACTATAATATATTAAAGCTATCAATGTTGTCAGATGTGTCATATTATTAATTATAAAAAAATGTGTTTGGGTCACATAAGGACCAACCATTAGAAATACTGAAAATATATACTTTATTATAAAGAGTAGACATACATACATGTTTCTACTCTTTATAATAAAGTATATATTTTTAATTAAATAATAATTATATATATTTAATTTCTGGTCTACATGTGGATGTTATTCTTAAAATATTAAATGATGAAAACATATAGCAAATATCCTTTAATATAGAAAAATATCAATACATCTCAATATTATTAAATTTTATTGAATTGATTAAAGAAAAATTGTGACACAGCTTATTTTATAAAATTAAAAAGTCACTATTTATATGACACCAAAATAAAAATTAAAGAAATTTTATTTTATAATTTTGTCCATAAATTCAAGCATGGCTACTGCACTCCCAAAAATATTTTATCTTGTTAGAAATTTTATTCACTTGTCAGAAAAAAATGTTGTCAAATATTTTCAAAATTGTAATTGGTAAAATTATATTATTTCATTAGAAAAATATTACACCTAATAAATATATATCCTAAAATATCAAAAAAAATTATTTGTGTGAATTTAATAATCAAGTATTAAGAATAAATTTTAGATGAACTATCTAGAGAGAGGTCAAATAAGTTGAAATATACACTTGAAAAGAAAATTCAATTCTGTAAACAAATATAAAGAAAGGTTTTAATTTAGATAATGTCATATATAAAAATTATGCATTGTAAAATATTTACTGAGTGTATGTAACTAGTGTATGTATGATTACATTAAACTAGACCATTTCCTACCTATCTATCCAAATATAGTATGTCTTTTTGTTATATGTGTCTACTATGTTATGTCTACCCTGGTGGTGAGAGTGAGAGAATAATTAGTGATCTCTATAGCTGTTTATTACAGGGCTCATAACTGGGTTTCAGACAATTTCCTGAAATATAAAAGCAACTTTCTGGGTGGTTATGGCCAAAAATGGACAAAATTTCCTGGAATCCAGAAATTTCTGGAAAATTATGAGCCCTGGTTTATTAACATTGTAATTTTTAGGCAGATATTATTATTGATTAATATTGATATTTGCAACTCAATTGTTTATGGTAAATTAATTAATTTATCCAGAGATTATAAATACACAATATATTAAGTGAGTTCCCTTTGTATAATATAATTGTCAAATATGTATGTGTATTATGGGACACAAAGCTTGCCATATATGACAACAGGGAAGCCATATTATAATTACTTTGAATTTATTCAGTCATGACCTATGAACAGTAAAATGGGTGGATGACTATTATGATGCTATGAGGATTTTTGAGATGGTTATTTTTGATATTAAGTAACTTAAAGATTGCATGTGCTTATATATAATGCTCGTAAAAGATCTTTTATTATATGGAAATTAGGAAAAGATAAGACAGAGCTGTCAAAATGATAGGTAAATTAAAGGTGGAATAACTCAAATATATTTAATTATAAATTTTTTATTATACTATATTTATCTTTATTTAATCATAATTGTTACATTGTCACAAATGTAATAAAAGTTTTTTAAGCATGTATAATAATTGTAAGCATGAGAGTTTTCTGATTTTTTTATAGAAAAGAATTATTTAGTAAAAGTCAAATTTATGATTTATTAGATTAAATAATAATAAAAAGAAAATATTAATTTAAAAGTTCTTTAGAGGAATTCTAATCTTGTGAAAGCTTAAAAAATTGTCATTGTTTGCTGATTTAGAGGCTTAGCTAAATGCTTTACAATCATGGCACAATATTGGGTTATAAACAATATTTATGGATTTTAAGTCAACTTTTGTGTATTTACTCTGAAAAAAGTCTTTAAAAGGATATTTTATTAAAAATATATATAAAAATTCAGCATATGTTGTTCTTAGTGGCCTTCCACTGCCTATGCCATGAATTTTATATATAAAAGAATAGGAAAAGGCTATAATATCCAGTGCATAAAAGATATGGAATGCAGGCTGGAACAGGGGCACTTTATTTTAATTTAAATAAGTGGAATATCTGAATCTGACCCTTGGCTAATTGATAAAATAATATTTCAAAATATCATATGGTATATAAGTACATTTTGAGTAATTAAATAATTAAATCCAAACAAAAAATATCCATAATCATATTATGTCAATGTTTTCATACAAATTAACTCTGCCCATACCATAATTTTTAACAAAGAACCTGCAGACATGCAGCTGTGTAAGCATTGTTATTTATTAGAGACATGGCGGTCCATAACTTAGTAAAATTTTATAATAAAATCAACAACAAAAAAGTTGATACAAAGCTTAAAACCAATCTTATTTGTATGCCCAAGACCAGGTCTACCACACCTTCAGTCAGTAACTTAGTAATATTTCATAATATAATCAAAAAAAAAGTTAATACAATTTTTTTTGTTAATGTTGATTAAAATAAATATTTTAAAAATCTCGTCATGTCTCTCAATTTGAATAGGTAAGGAATTGTGGAAACGGCCGCCGCGTCTCCAATGAATAAAAATGCTTGCATGGGCGCCGTTGTCTGCAGATTCTGTCAATTTTTAATACAATATTGAATTATGTAAGACTGCCTTAACTTTCCTTTTTATAAAAAAAAATAATTTTATTTCAAACAGCATATCAATTTAATCTAAAACATATTATTATAAACATCTACGATAAATTATTATAATAAATATGTCAACATTTTTACGTATAGCGGACCAAACTATTCGCCAAAATTTGAAATACCTTTCAGGTATGTAAACAAATTTGAAAAGATAAACAAAAAATATATTTCATAAAATATACACACACTTTATACAGGCTTTTTGAATCCCAACTCGCCTCTTTTAACATTTCTTTACAAAATTAGACACCTCCTCCAAAATTACGTCACAATTAATGGAAAACCCTTTTCCCCCTAATTCGAAAATAATTTTATATTAATGATTTTGTTGAAATAAAATAAGTCACACTAGAATTGTACTTTGTAAAATAATTAAAAAGCTTAATATTCCAATTCTAGTGAGTATAAAAACAATATTCTAAAATGTATGCGATTTTAAAACAAGAATTAAATTATACATGATTACAATTTATAAGCTACTATACCTACAAATTGTATAACTTGATAAGAACAAATAACAATGATAATAACAATGAATCATACAAAATATAACTTTAAATTTGTTCTGTTTTTGTAGAAAAATAATGTTCCTAACATTCAATAAGTTTTTGAAATAAATCATATATATATATTTGTTCAAATTGTAACAATTGTAATAGGCCTGCAAGTTTTTAAATAATTATATTTAGTATATTAAAATCATTTCGAAACTTGCATATCGGTGTATTTGTTTAAAATACAGTGGATAAGTATATTTTTTGCTACATATCCAAGCAAATCGACAAATTTCGACACCCCTTCAAAAATGACGTCATGTTAAGTTCTACCCCCTCCCTTCATATACACACTCAACGATAATAATTTACAGTGTTTCATTAATCTAACTAACATATGCGATTCTATAGCGTACTATATATATATATATATGTATATACTAGGTACCATTCGCACAATTGTAAAATAAAAATGTAGTTAACATAAATAACATACATAACATATATAGGTAACATAAATAACATACCTTTAAAAATAGAGTAAAGATAATTAATACAACGTGCAATTATATTTCTCTATGCAGCTTTTACAAGAATGTTTTGTGACGTCACAATTTTGGAAACCCCTCTACCCCTCCATTACTCTTTGTCACGGGTTTATCAACCCCCTCTTCCTAATCAGCGTGACGTCATTTTGAAAAAACCTAAATATATATGTATAGTATATGTGCAATGATGTATATGGTGAAAATACAGTGGATATGTATATATTTTTGTTCCATATCCACTACATATCCATACATATCAACATATTTCCAAACGTGAATATATGTATGGATTTATGTGTGAATATGTGCAGTGGATATGTATGAATTATATGTATGGACATGTGACTGTCGATATATCTATAATAGATATGAGTGGATAATTATGAATATGCATGAATATGTAATAAAATATATATTATATCCACCGTAATCCAACATAAATACATAAATGGTCTCGATGGTCCATAACAACTGACAGAGATAGGTTTAAGATGGGTTGACCAGAGAATTATGTATTCTATCAGAAGATCCTGTAAAATTAATCCAATTGCCGAATCAGATACTATATATATTCATGCTTCTGTGAAAGATATTCTGATCAGATTTAACTTGCCCCTTAATTAACAAATGTCGTGGTCAAGGATATATGACCATGCAAGCAAACTGAAGTGACTAAAATAATTCAGAATGAAATAGATCAAAGTAAAAGCAGGTTCGAAAGAGCTAAAAGAGAAAACGAATGGTATGAAGTTAAAACGCTGCGGCACAACACAATGGATAATATGATGAAGTCAATCGCAGAATTAGGAGTTCAATTCAAATCATTCTGGCAAGTATAACGGTATTGTGGCTTTTCGGGATTATCCGGGGAAGTCATTTATTGATTATTTTGATTATTCGTGAAAAACAAATGGTCGACTTTTGAAAGTTTTTAATGATGGTCAAAAAAGAGCTCACACCGTTCATCCGCATCCGCCCAATCTAAGAACAAGTTAATATTGAAGATTTCCAACGAAATCAGATTAAGTGCTTAACGGAACTGTTATAATAACAGTGTCTTCGAACGTTATTCGAACGTTTTTTGCGTTGTCACTTTATGGGATTTTTCAAAGACCATGAAATTAGAGAACGAAAATCAGTTACCATAACCTTTTCCTATATGAATGTTTCGACAGTTTGGCAAGTATATAACGGTATTGTGGCCTTTCGTTATATTATCCGTGGAAGTCATTTCTTGATTATTTTGAATTATGGGGAAATTATTTAAGAATTTCTCCGGGAAGGTTATATTTATTGACTGCATTTTTAAATAATTATACGGTTTAAATATTAAATTATTGATAAATATTTAACTGATAATGTGATAATGTCATACAGCTGATAATGTGATATATTGATATACCAAAGTTTTTAATGTAATAACTATATAAAAATAAGTGTTTACAATGTTTTGTGATTTACATTGACATTAAAATTATATGAAAACTTTTATTAAAATTTACGCCCAATCTTCAACTCTTAAATAACAATCATATATATGTGACAGTTAAGTTACATGAATTATACTGCTCATTTCTAAAAATAGAATGATTATTTTTCTTAAATTTATGGAATTAAAGTCAATTATTTTCGACGAAATCAAAAATAAATGCAAACCAATTTGAAAAAATAATTTATATATTTTACCAATCTATGTTAAAACAGACACCATTTATAACTTGATTTAATTTTAAAATTTATAATATTAAATAGTCATTATCTAAAAAAATTTTTCGTGTAAATCATCTGAAATTCCAAGATTAAATTAGTTGGTAGCTGTGAATTCTTTGTTCATGGCATGGGAGTAGTTTTTCCAGTTTGAATGTGATCGTTCAGACGTCTTTCGTTCAGGTTTTGTTCATTAGTGCACCGGGATGAATCACTATATCCATAACAATTATTTGTTGTGCACGATTTAAGAGTCTGAAAATTGAAAGAATTAGTGGGTTAACAGCATCAAAAGCAAATAAGTAATACCTACGAAACATAATAAAAACAAAATAAATAAAATTAAATGTGAAAACGTCTTTTTAAAAGAATTATGGTAACCTCTCTTCTATTTACTGGGGGGGGGGGGGGAGGGGCTCACCCGACAAACATATGAATTATTTCATTTAATTAATATACTTAGTATAGGTACATCGAAAAATATTAGTGAATGACATTATAATGAAGTGTGTAAAAAATTGCTGTTTTAAATATATATAGTTGAATTCGGTAAAATAGCCAAAGATTTTTAAAACGAAATATCACACCTATAAAATACCGAAAATATGGGGAGATTTCGATGCTTATAATTGTTAATTCAAATCCCTGTACAGCTATTTGACTGTCAATAACTTTTAATATTTGTGATTTAATTTTTTGTGCATATATTTGCTGATGGTATATGTCCGTAGACTTTCAATCGATTTTTATAAAATTTGATATGGATATAAGACACATTTTGAGGTCTTCAACATAATTATGTATATAATTATTAACTGAGTTGAGGATTTCCATGCCTAGAAAATACGAAGATGCCTCTTACTTTCTGTAAAGCATAAAAATTCAATACTCAGTTAATTTACTATATTTATTTTATTGTAAATTGTCTATAGAATGTACCCTGCAGAATGTACTTTATTGAATGCCTATTGACCTATCGGTAAAATTTCTAAAAATTTAAACACACAGTCAGATTTTTAATATAATCGACATTTTTATTAGTTTATCTGTATTAAAGACCTACATTTACATTCGATAGTTCAATATTATGTCAAACTTTCCTGATTTTAATGAAAGCGATTTTTTAAATTTACTAAATGATTCAAATGATCAAAAACCATCTAGACAACCACCATCTTCTGTACCAAAATCCACCTTAAACAAAAGCATTTGGTCTATGAAAATATTTCGACATTGGTTAGCCGAATAATGTAAGATTGGATGGAACCTTAAAAATTTTTAAATCAGTGGAGGAATTCCATCAGTCTAACCTCGATTACTGTCTTCAATACTTTTTTGTGACATCAGAAAGCAAAATGGCCAAAGCTATCCTCCTCAAACGATGAAAGACATTTGTACAAGAATTCAATTTTTTTCAATAACACTTATGGATGGTCTATATCTATATTTAGCGATGCAGTATTTCTTTCCTCGCGTAAAAAGAAAACTTCAGCAAAAATGGGATTAGTTGTTTCTAGAAAGAAGGCGGTAATTATTAATCACAAAAATGAAGATAGATTATAGGGAAAGGGATCGTTCGGTTGGGCAAATGCTAAACAATTACAACAGACACTCATTTATCATTTCAGCTTAAGAGCTGCCCAAGAACACCGATATTTAGACTATAGGGTTAATTCCCAAATAAAATTGCTGGTTGATTCCAATGGAAATCAATACTTGGGATACATTGAACTAGTTTCAAAAATCTACAATTTGGATAGAAATTTGCGCGCTATGAGCCAATGGTTACTCGATTATATCCCAGAAGCGATAAAAGTAGGTGTATCATTGAATGCTTTAAGCTCTATATTTTCCACAGATTGAAACAAAATGAACAAGAAGGTTGTGAGGCATTCTATCTAGCTATAATTTCAAACACAAATACGAACGTGTGATACAAATCTTCCCCGCTTGAAATTTACTCAATTCAATCGGCTACAAAAAGTCGGACACAATCGCTTAGCTTGGATGGGTTTGTTTCGAATAGCAGCCTTCGCACAACAGCACAAAATCGGTTCCTTCAAAGTGGGGTACCAAAACCAGTAATCCAAAAAAATTACTGGTCGTGTTATATGCGAAAACGCCGAAGCAGTATAATACATTGATGGCGGTGTTTTAGAAAAACAAATGTCAAAATTATGTAGTACAGATACTAAAGATCATAGAGTAATTATGCATAGTATATAATTATTCTATGCGATATAGACAGAAAAATATATACTTTTAGTTGTTTTAAAATAGATCTGATAAGATTTTACATATAATTTCCATATATTTTTAATGCTTCTTTCCAATCGTTTTGGAAAACGAAACCACTACAACAAATCTATGTATAAATAATAGATTAAATATCTATCCTCATGGTTCTAATCGAGCTATAATAAAAAAAAACTATGTATATAATAATAAAGTAAATTTACCCGACGATCCGAACAGTAGCACGTGTTACAAATACTCTGGAACCTGAAGCCAACCGATCCCAATCTATCGCAGAGGCTCCTGGCATATGAGCAAGGATAAATTCTAATTTGTGGTGGGGGTTTTGGCGGGTCGGGTTTTCGGTAAACAGGTTCTTCCCTCCTGGAACTACCTCCTCCACAACCTCTTGTAAGGGCCACAGAAGTCATCACCAGAACCGCCAATAACAAGAATTTCATGGTTTTTTGATTTCTTGTCTTTTAAAATAAGAAAACGATTTTATTTGCTTCCTTTATCAAATTTCATGCGAATATCACTCTATAATATTTTAATTAATCCTCTTTAAGCGATTTATATTTGAATAACTTTGTTCTATAACCTTTGACAACCCAGAGTTAAGTGCTATTTCATTGTTTAATTATTTTTCACACGACTTTTGTATCTAAATTTGATATATATATATATATCTTCACTTTGTTACATAGTGTTATAATTAATTACCTAATCAGATAAATAATGGTCTCACCTCTGAACTTACCAATTCCAGAGTTCAACAACCTTTTATCAGAACTGATTTTCAGCAACGTATATAAGCGACTGTTAATTAAATTTGTTTCACGTGTTTTCCGATTAGAAAAAATAATAACTTTTCGTTTTAAGTTCTAGTGTATTCAATTACATATATTCAAAGATATATAATAAAGTAAAGTAAATATGATTTAGTCAAATAGTAAATACTGAATTAAAACATTGAAATTATAAATTAATTCTTGCATTTATTGGCAAAAAATTTAGATAAAATGTTATACTTGATAGTCTAAGAGAGTCTTCGAATAAATACTGTATGATTGAAAGGTGTAGATATTCACCAATTGAAGGTTTCAGTAACATTGTTGAAGTAATATAACTATGAAAGAACTTTAGAATATATTCACGTCAACACTATGATATTCACATGCACTTCAGTAAAACACTGTAATAAAAACCGTAGTATTACTTTATTATTCAATTTTTGTTATTGGAATAATTAGTGATTTTATTACTTTATTTTTTGTACTTTTCATGCCATGCTCTATATGAAAGTTACTTTTTCATTAATTAGTTGTTGTATTTAATAAATAATTTTCATAATTATTTCGAGCAGTAGCATATATTAAAACTGCAATAAATTAAATGGCAATATTACAGCGGACTACCTTGTTTTACAATGCAAAATGAACAGAAAACAAATGATTTACTCATATAAACTCGTCTGATTAAATGTGTATGCGTAATAATGGGGTGATCAACATAATCATATACAGTAAGCTAATAATATACACTATCAGATAAAAAACAGAGTTCTAATTATATAATCGAGAAGCTAACAAACAGGGTAGACCTAAATATAACAAAATATTTGAAAGGTTATGAAGGTTAATCAAGTATTCAAAATGTAATCTCAATGTTATGACAGTTCTCGACATTCGATATATTTTATTAACGTCATGGATACAGATGCATCCAAATATAATTAACGAAGTGCTGCCCGGTTTCATGATTTTTGATATTTTTAATATGGCTGATTTGGTGTTTAGTCTACACATATATTGTATGGATGTTTCCATTTTTTCAATTAAAATGTTTTTCATAACCGCAATATTAATGTTCCTGCTGATCTTCGTATACCAAGGCGTGTGAAAGTTGTGGGATTAGCCAAATTCTAAATTGTAGCGATTTTCTTTGGAATTTTGGCTAAGGCATTCTTTTATTCTCATAGTCTGATTTACATAGTAAGATTTAAATCACATTTTCATATTTTTCTACGTAAAGGAACAGTAATGCAAGGGAACATTGAATTTGTTTTTAATAATTTTATAATAACACAAGAAAATATAATAAAATTAACGAATACAACTCCAATAAATATAGTAAGAAGTACCTCTTGATTTATTTTCTGATAAAATTTAATTTTTTATGATTTTATACAGAGATTTTTATTGTGATACAATTTCCGACATATTAGATACCTATACATCTTTAGTATTTTAATTATTACTTATTATTTTGAATAAAATTCTACAGTATATTTTAAATAGACTTTTAATGCAATATACCAATGTATATCATAATTAATTATTTATAAAAAAAAGTGTGTACGCCCATATGTACAATTTGTCTCATTGATTAAATGTTGTTTAAAAAACATATTCGACCCAAAAATAAATAATAATTTTGTAAATGACCACTGTTCTATGTAAAAGTAGTCAGTCTATTTAAAAATTATAATTATTAAATTGGATTCATTTAATTTTTTCGCAGTAAAATAATATAGTTGAGCATATGATAAAAATAGCTACATATATTTAAATTATACGTACAAAATGATATGTTTTAAAGTAACTCAAGGTATATTGTTTCGTAAATAATATATATTTTTTAATTATTATATGTATATAACTGAAAGTTAAAAAAAAAGATTAATAAGATAAGATAATACTTATAATTATAGTTACAAATTGTTAGTTGTTTCAAATAAAAAATGAAAATTTAAGGACGTTCTTATTATTATAGTTAATAGCTAATCTAATATCTTTGATATCTCTGCGCAAATTATTCTTGGGGAATTAGACATAATTGCGCAATATCATTTAACATTAAAATGGACATACTACTAAAATTGCAGTTAGACAAAGATTTAATTTTGACAAGTTTCAATGGGATGATGTAATAAACGTAATAAATTATAATTTCCCAAAAAACATCTAAAATCGTATAGTCATGGGGATAAAATGGTTTACATTATTCAGGGATTAGAATGGCAAACTAAAAAAACCATATGAGACAAATATAAAAAAACACAAAAATTAAAAATTAACGTTTAAAGTATATCGACAAAATATTAGCATAGTAATAGTATACATTTTTACAATAGTAATAACATAATGCTACATGGAATAGATGGTGTAATTAGCAACAAATAATTTTTACAGTTAATCATTATACTAAAAGTTATAAGAATGTCATTATTTCGTGACAAATGTGCTAAGTATAGTAAACTAGGTGCTTTTTCAAAAATATTAATAATATGTATGCTCATAAAGTCACATAATATGTCTGATATACAGAAATTACAGACTTGACAACTGAATGTAAAAAATGTAGTAAGTATGGACGTAAATACATAAATAACAGTTAATGCAATCTCTGTCGTTTTGCGACCATTTCCTTCAGTTTCTCTTCCCTTTTCCTTTTCATGACTCACTGATGTGCAATTCGGGTGAGTTTCTCGTCCTCTTTTACTAGTTTCACTTGTTTGGATCTTCTTTCCAAAATGCATGTGTCTACGATAAGATGCATTTGTCTTTACATTTTGGAGTCGTATGGTTTCTTGCTCTTCTTTTATTTATTAGCAATATTATAAACCAATCGGCAATCAATCTCAACATATGTTTTTTTGAAAAGTTGGAGAGATGTAGTGTTTCTCGATTTCAAAGCATATTTGCCAGCAGTAAAATTAGACTTTGAGTTTTATTTTTATATTGTAACAACAATTATCTATGTAAAAATATAATTAGCCAAACATTTTTACGTGATGATAGACCCACGAAATAATAAAAAAACGTATTGAAATAGTCAATGCGTCTACATTGAGCTGCACTTTTTCGCCATCTCACTTTTGTTTTTCTTATCGTTTTTGGTGTCCCGTCTTTGTCCTTTTCTGGAAACTATAAGCAAATTGAAATTTCAAAATATAAATTACAAATAAAAATCATTGGGTTAACAATAAAAAATTATTCAAAAGAGCCCTGTCAACGATATACAAAGGGCCCTGTCAACGACATACAAAGGGCCCTGTCAACGACATACAAAGGGCCCTGTCAACGATATACAAAGGGCCCTGTCAACGATATACAAAGGGCCATGTCAACGATATACAAAGGGCCCTGCGTCAACGATATACAAAAGGGCCCTGTCAACGACATACAAAGGGCCCTGTCAACGATATACAAAGGGCCCTGTCAACGATATACAAAGGGCC
>JAUZNC010013773.1:0-29001 GCA_034780395.1 Vannuccia rotundouncinata | reverse complement strand
AATTCAATATTTTCCATGTTTATCAGTAATATGAGATTATATGTTTACTGCATTTCATATAGGATATTATTCAAAATACAATAACTAGGCATACAATTATATAGATAAAATGTATTATAAAATTATATTATACTAAAATTTAAATATCTTTCTATTATAAAAAATTGAATATATTTATATGTTATAAGTACCTATAGGTATAATTTACTTTCATATAATTATTATATGTTTGTTATTTATTGGAATTTGTATTCTCATTGTCTGCTAAATAAACAATTTTATCAACAAATATTATATTTGTAGTTAAGGCTCTTATAAATATATATATAAAATATGTAAATACAGATGTACAACTCAAATTTACCTAATCTCTCAATATATATATCTTTTCATTATTGAAACTAATCTAAATATCAACTATATTTCTAGCTGTGTTGTGTTTATACATAATTGTGATTGTCAGTTCAGAGTTTCAATTTTACAGACCTGACTTTTATGAACAATATTTTTGGGAAGTCTAAAATGAAATAAATGTAAAATTTGGTAAAAAATAATAAAATACTAAATAGAATACCTATATAACAATATATATTATCATATATATATATAGTATAAAATTGTAATATATAATTATATATATATGAATTAAAACCAGTAGGTGAGTATAAAATCATGTTGAAAACGTGTATATAACCATATCACTGAATAATTTCATTTACAAATTGCTCACATTTTCAACATGATTTTATATTCGCCTATACTGGTTTCAATTCAATTATATATTATCATATATTTCAATTTTATACTATATTTATACCTACTATTTTATATATTTGATAATATATATTGTTATATAGGTATTCTATTTAGTGTTTTATTATTTTTTTACAAAATTTTACATTTATTTCATTTTAGACTTCCCAAAAATACTGTTCATAAAAGTAGAGTCTGTGAACTTGAAACTCTAAACTGACAATCACAATTATATATAAACACAACACAGCTAGAAATACAACTGTTATTTAGATTAGTTGCATAATATTCTCAAATTTCAATACCAAAAAGTTATATATATATATATATAGAGATTAGGTAAATTTGATTTATACATCTTTATATACATATTTTATTACATAAAATATTTGTATAGGTACTATTCTAACATAATAGCCTTCGCTACAGATATAATATTTGTTGATAAAATTGTCTATTTAGCAGACAATGAGAATACAAATTCCAATAAATAGCAAACATATTATAATTGTATACCTAGTTATAGTAATTTTAAATAATATCCTATAGGAAATACAGTAAACATATAATCTCATATTACCGATAAACATGGAAAATATTGAATTGTATTCAAGTATATATAATAGGTCAAATGGAGTTAATATTATATATAATTCTGCATAGAATGAATGAGTTTCTAAAAATAGTTTTCATAGGAAAAAGCTGAGAGACATACTGAGAGGTTTAGATTGGCTAATGAAAAATAGCAGCGTTTGCTATTTCCGTCAGTTGAAGTAACTTTTATTTTGTAGCAAATGTTGCTACTAAGAGGTTAATGCTATTACTTCTTCATAGTAGGCATTGCATAGTAGGCATGTTAAATAATTTATTGGCTGTATTTGTGAACACCCACATTTATATAATTTTGAATTAGACTGCAAAGGGTAGGTGTTTTCCATCAACTCAAAATTCCTGAAACTATCAATGTCCCAAATATTTTGAAATTTTCAGTGAAGGTTAATGTCCAATTGTTGTATCTTGAGGGCCACTTACTTACCAGTCTGTATTCAATGTCCTTTGTACACCAGATATTTTTGGCTTTTCCTATTTTAAATATAAAATTACTGATTATGTGATAGATAGATCCTCTTTAGGCTACATGGTATTATACATATTATTAACATTTTTTACATAAGTAGGTAAATATTGGACATATGAAACATAATTTAAATTACATATTTTAAAATAATAATAGGAAATTTAAAAATTAAATGATTACTACTGTTTGACAATCAATACATTATATGATGGTATATAACTAATTAACTAATTCATTATGTTGATATAGGTAGCTATACATTTCATGTATGTATTAATATTTCCTATTTAACTATGGACATTTTGGAATTAATTCTGGAATACTGAGGAAAAACAATTCCAGACTAAAAAAAGTTATGATAAAGTAGACATTTTGACAAATGTGAATTTTTGAAATTTTGTAAATATACTATATTATTAATTTTATAGAGTGATTAGAGACTCTCACCTGTGATATTCAAATAATTACAGTCAAAAGACCAACAATAAAATTTCAAAAGGTCTTACAAATGGTTTGAGAAAAAGTCTTGAAATGGTCTGGAATTTTTTTAGAATTTGCATATGAACCCTGATTGCTATACATATTATAATAGGACACATTTTAAAATGCTACAATTTTAAAATATTACATTTGGGTATGTATTTAGTTTTAGAAAATGTGATAACTAATGGAGATCATTGAAGAGTAGGGGATAATGTGGAAATATAAACAAGTGGATAATGATGATTCTAAATAAAATATAATTTGTTTCTGTTACCTACTTTAAAGTTAGTAATTAAATTATTTTGTGAATGAATTATTCTTAACTATTAAATTTATAATTGATTCTCATTTTAAAAATGAAATATTGTTTATATTATGACAGTGATTTTCAATAAATATCCCAGATAAAAAATTTAATGAGGTTTTTAATTAATATTTATAACCATCTGTTTATATACAACACTCTTTACAAGCTTTCTAAATACAAAACTTACATTGTTTGATTTATAATAATATATAATGATAATAATACAATATATAACTATATTGTACTTACATTCCTATAATTTTTTGGGTTTGATGCACATACGTTCCAATAACAGTTACCTTTTAATTTTATGTTTTTACTATTGCAATTTTTAATCAAAATTGGTTTATTTATATCTAATTTAGCAGTATGCATCTGAGAGGCACATATGGAAAAGTAAAAAAAAACACTACGAAATACTAATAAATTCTAAAATGTTCAGTTTTATTCTTATTGACATTGTATTTTTATGAATATTTTTATAAAAAAAGTGTTTTTATATTTATTTTAATTATAACTTCATATCATTCACAAATATCAACCGTGTTGAAATATTTCTTGGTTTTGATATACATAGTTTGTATAGCATAATATTTCTACTTTTTCAGATAATGGAGGACACTACAGAAAATGATAATGAAGAATATGATGAAGAGGGTGGAGAAGATGATGAAATGTACAGGAAGGGAAACACACTCACTTTGTGGGGTAATCAGCAGTCTATGAACTTGAATAATATGATTTTGACTAACATTTTATCATCCCCTTACTTCAAGAATCAACTTTTTGAGCTTAAGACATATCATGAGGTTATTGATGAAATATATTATAAGGTAATGATTTGTTTCAAAGAGTAAAACAATAAAATTAGAAAATTCTTAGAAAAAGTAGAATATGTACATACATTAATTTTTATTACTTTTATACCTTCATGGATTAAATTTAAATGTCAACCCTTTCAAACACAGCTATTACAGTAAATTATGTATCAATTTAGTTATTGTAAAAATGTCACAAAACAATTTTTTTAGAGAAAATATTTGTGATGTTATATTGTATGTATGTGTAACTACTATTACTATTCAACAGTATGTCTTTATCTAATTCTATGCATTTTTTTCTCATTTTTTATTATGTATGCTGTGTCAACCATAGAGTAATGAGTTACCTCCTTACTCTATTTTGTCAACAATCTGGAAAAATTATTTTATATGATATACTTTATTTTTTAAATAAATAATTATGCATTTTTGTTTGTATGTTTCCTTCAGGTAGAACATTTAGAGCCATGGGAACGAGGTAGTCGTCGCACTGGAGGTCAGACAGGTATGTGTGGTGGAGTACGGGGGGTAGGAGCAGGTGGTATCGTGTCTACTCCTTACTGTCTCTTGTACAAGCTCTACACGCTCAAGTTGACCCGTAAACAACTTAAAGGGCTTTTAGACCATCCAGATTCACCTTACATTCGCGCACTTGGATTCATGTATATTAGGTAGGTAAGGTGTATCATGGAATATCTATTATTGTTATTAAGACAAGTGTTATGTATATTCGCTATTAACATTAATTATTCAAATCTTACTCCTCTAGTTCGACAGGCTAATTGTATTATTTTTAGATTGGGTGGAAACTTAATATTCTATAGTATTATTTAACAACGTATAAACCAGAAAATTTGCTTCGATTAATCAGTCACTTTTTGTCATTAGTGTGAAATTCGACTTTTAATTGTTTTTTTATTGTGATTATCATTATATATTTCAACAATATTAATTTTACGCTCATTCACATTTAATTGTAACTTACAGCATTCAATTCATTATACCTACCTTTCCTATCTAAATGTTCTTTTTCTTTATTGTCAGATATTGTCTTCACCCCGAAGATCTATGGTATTGGTATGCTCCTTACTTGGACGATCAGGAAGTAAGGAAATTACCGTCTTTACTGAATAGTTAAAAAATGATTTAAAAATAAATCTAAGTATTTTATTGTTGTATATTACTTTGATTTGAAAGTGATTCAGTATATATTTGATGAAAAATAGTTATATGTTAGATTATTTTGTTATAATATAATATACAAACTTTTTATACTTAAAATTTCCCATCATGGATACTTCAAATTACTGCCATGAGATTAATAGTGATTACACAATATTTTGTGTTTGGAAAAGATGGATAATCGATATCTTATTTTATAATCAACCCCTTTTTCAGCTAGTTGAGCTGGACAATTTACAATCGATGAACTGGGCTGGATGAACCATTCCCTTCCAGTTTTCCTCGTTATTTCTTGTGTAAGGACACAACATTAGATATATCATTTATCAATGAGAGTATTATTAGTAAATAATATAGAAGGAATAAAATGTCAATATTTTATTTCAGTGACAAGTTGGTAAAATAAAGTAATTGATTTATATAATATATGTATGTATATATAATATATATATTACTTTATGAAGATAATAAATTTGAATAGAGATATTCTATTAACCTAACATTCTTACTAATTATTATTTGAGTTTTTAGTTTAGCTATTTTTTAAATAGATTAACTTTCTCAGAGCAGAAATTAGATTATTTTCTGTGTGTACACTATTTACCTTTTGTTACGATACTGGTATTTTGATGTATATGTTTTCGATCCATTAATTCGTCCTTCAATATTTCATAGAACTGAATATATATAATATGGTCCTTTTCCTTCATTGTTTACTGATGGTTCTTAGCTTGTCTGCTATATTTTTGATAATACGTTTAGTTATAATTTATATTTCCTTTAACTTAACTTTCTTTATGTAAAATAATTTCATGGTTTAGCATTCTTGAGTTAAAAAGTTTTTTTAACTCTCAATACAGTTTTTTCAACATTTATTTATAACATATTGTAAAGTATATCTTAGTGAAATTGTTATCGTCATAATCTTGATAACTCATTTTCCAAATGCTATTGGATCCACATATTGATAAGTAAATACTATCTAAATTTTTGTTTTGTTTTCTCGTCGTTTTGATCGGTTTTGGTACAGGAAATGTTTCATGAAAATGGTTTTTGTCAACTTTATTATTTGAAAATTTTAAACAAAATATATGGAATCTTTTTATATATGTTTTAAATGAGCTAATATATATATAATTTTGGATACACAAATGTTCTTGATTCATTTTCATGCATGCTGTCCATCCCACTCCGTTAGGAAATTGATGTAAAGGCTGGAGGAGGGTGTAAGATGTTGATAGGAGAGATGCTTGAACAATGGTTCACCAAACTCGACTGGTTCAGCACCCTCTTCCCTCGAATTCCGGTTCCCGTACAGAAAAAACTAGAGCTACAGATGCGCGAGCGACGTGAGGAAAAGTTAGCTCAAGCTGCTGAGGCACAACGATGGGCACCACGTACCGCTGTTGTGGAAGAAGTGGAGGAACCTATGATGGAGCGAGATAGAGGAGGAGAACAAGTGAGAGAAAGGCATGGTGGAGAAAGAGATAGGCATGGTGGAGAAAGGGAGAGACACAGTGCAGATAGGAACCGTGGAGACAGCAGACGTGGCGATGGAGACAGGGGTCATCGAAGATCAGACCATAGAAATAGGTAGGTTGAAATGTCAAAAAGAATTGCTTTATATATGATTTGTATTATCTAAGGTGACCTCTTTTTGAAAGATTTTCATTTCCATCTATTTTAGATCTAGATCACGCGACCGTAAACATCGACGTTCCAGATCAAATGAACGCCATCGTCGGTCCCGATCGAGAGATAGAAATCGCGACAGAGAGAGCTCTTTTGAGCGCGATTTACGTAAAGCTCGTGTCCGTCAAGACAGACATAAGAAATAATATTAATTACATTTAATTCGGAAATAATTTTTGTCTATTTGAAAAGTGCTACATATTATTTCTTGTAAATTGACACTAGTATTTTCAACAGTTTCATATTTCTATTTATATATTAGTAGTATGTACTACTGCCAATATTGTCATTCATTCATTTACATGTTCCTGACTGTAAATTTTTATATATTATAACGTATATGTTGTGCAATCGTATTACTTTTGTAATTTGATTGATACGAACTTAGTATTATACATACTTAGTAAAATTACGCTAAGTGTTCACTTAGATTAAAACGAAAAAGGTAATTGTCATAATGATATACTAATATAAAAAGTAGTCATACTATAGATTAGAAGTAAATGTTTTATTTTTTTTAAATATTATAATTTTAATTTACGTACAATGGTCCGAAATGTAATGTGGGATTTTTCAAAGTTTACATGTAACTAAACTAGCTTTGCGTTCCTGTCAAGTAATTTATATGTAAACGTCTATTTTTGTTCATATGTTTTGTGATGGAATAGGTTATAATAATAGTAGGGATTTAATCAAAAAGTCCATTAAATTTTTAGGTTTTCAAATCCTCCGATTTTAAAGCAATTTATAGCTTCGAACATCTCTATCATGATAATAACGTAATATACTTTTATAGGTGTAATGTGGAGATGGATAAAAGTCTTGACTTTAAAACTAAATATATATAATATACCTTTTATTGTGACTTAATTTGGCTCCACTTCAATATAATTTTAATTTTTTTAATGAATGCATTAAATTGTAATTTATTAGGATACATTACATCACATTGTAATCAACAGACTTATACTACATATAGTAGTTGTTTTTAAAGGTCATTACTAATTGGCGATAATAATATATATAATTTTCCATTTTGGCTAAATAATATTAACATATACTATAACGATATATATATATATTACCAGGTTTAAAAGGTAGCATAATATGATTATTACATTAAATAGTTAAGTTAATTAAAAGCTAGTCACAAATAATGTTTATACGCAAAAAACAGGGTTTTCAAAGCCCACATTACGTACTATAATGCAAAAGCAAACACATCAAAACGCTACGCGCGGGCAGATCACCCCCACCCCCATTTAAAAAAAATATAATTATAATCTCATTTAGAAATAAAGGTTTGTTGAAATTTTAAATTATCCAATAGTCCCTTGCGATTAAGTTTGTGCCAACTTAATTGCAATTGGGACTACTAAGTTTTTCTGAAAAATATATTAGCGTACCGTAACGAAAAGCAACCGCATATACTCGCCCCCCCTTCTCCGTTACGCAGAAGTAAAAATCTTCCACTTCCTCCTGCGCGCGTAGTGTTATTTGTGAGTGGCCCCTTATTAATAAAATGTATGGTATTAATTATTAAATTATCAATGTAATTATCATTGTCTTGTATATTATTTATCTAGACCGGCAAACTTATCAAAAATTGTCCTGACTGCATTTTACTTAAATACGTTTTTTTTATTGAGGGCTTTCAATCAATATTATATATTTTAATAGGCGTATGATCATTATATATAATGATTGAATTCCCTCTTTAAAACGAAACAATTACCGTATACGATTGTAATGCATTACTAACTTTCATAAATTCGTATTGATTATCGATATAGATATATTTATTCGCTGACGTTTATTACTATTGAAATATTGGTCAGTTTGCCGGTCTTGGTAAATAATATATAAGTCATTAATGTAAAACTTTTTTTTATGTGTAAATTTTATTATATATTTATCCGCGAAGTTTAAATTATATTTTGTAAAATGTTTGTTCTAGCTCCATCATATTATATCTTTTTATTAACATATTTTACAAAGCTTTTAACTTCAGGTAAGAAAAAACTTTACATTTTAAGTTTTCAATTAATCTGCTCAGTATGATTAGTGCACATATGATTTGATTTAAAAGTTGTTTCTATACAAATAACATAAGCATTTTTGAGTATGCACTTAATTAAAATTCTTTATTCTTAATAAATGAGTAAATTATTTTCTGTTGCAAACGTTGCGACGCCAATAAAGAAAAGGTTAATTTTATTTCTGCAGTTGGTTTTAAGGTTGTTTTTTAGTTTGCATTTTCAATAAAACAAAATTTAATTCTATAAACTTTAGTTTATTAAGCTTATTATTAGATCATATTACTTTTTATTAGCCAGCTTAATGTAGACATAGATATGATATAGACATACAGAATCAGTAATCACCTCACTAACTTAACCCTTTACTGATAGAATGATTATAATATGCTGATCATACATTTTGGTTTTATAAATAATACAAGAATCACAATTACATTTTTAATATGGGTTTTTCACCACCTGATTGTTTTTTACTCTTATTATGCATGTGAGTCAGACACCTTGTGTTATTTATAACAAT
Organism: Vannuccia rotundouncinata; assembly: GCA_034780395.1. Classification (NCBI taxonomy): domain Eukaryota; kingdom Metazoa; phylum Platyhelminthes; order Proseriata; family Coelogynoporidae; genus Vannuccia; species Vannuccia rotundouncinata. The sequence goes on along the minus strand of JAUZNC010013773.1, from coordinate 20,126 downwards.
AATAGCTGTCCAAATATTTATTTATATCTGATTGGCTTGTCAGTTTGACAGCTTCTATTTATTATATATGTGTTGGTGACCAGTTCTGGACTGGTTGACCAGTTTTATAATCGTCAAATTAATTAAAATGTGGTAAAAAACTAAATAAATTAAAAATATTAAAACAAAACCTATTTTTTAAAGAAGAAAAACATTTGTTAAAATACATCAATAATTAATACATTGTGATATTTACTATAAGCTAATACAGTATATATTATAATATATATGTATGTATAAGGATATTATAAAACTGCAATTCATAATTGTTTTATATTTTGACATATCAGTGAAGATTAATGAAACATGCCAATATCCCTAGATTTATGAGAAATAATAGTCTTAAAATTTTATCTTTATATACATAAATTTATTTGTTTTCAACCACAAGCCTAAATCTAAATCATATATACTCATACATTTAGATTTAACATCTAAATTGGTATAAAATATATATTTATGTAGTAAATTATTATAAGAAATAATTTTTATTTACTCTTATCATACATTAAACTTTTTGAAAAATACAAAAAAATAATGTAATTTAGATAATTTTTTAAGTTCTCAATTAGTCTGCATATATTTCAGTTGCTTATATATGTGCCATTGTACTTGCTTGTATTCACTCACTCATATTACTACATTGTATTTTTTTCAAATGAGAAAATTATAACCCCTGCTTATAGTAGTCATCAATACCAATGTGCAGGGTCATTATATCTTAACTGGCACCATTTAATAGTAACCATATCATTAACTGGCATGATCTTGATATTCAAGAAATAAAACACTGGTTTCCTCTTGCTCTCTATATATAGGCATAACACAACAGCCAGAATTGCAGTTATATTTGTCCAGTGACATCATGCATTTTTTGTAATCCTGGTATGTGAGCAGAGATTGGTTCTTACAGATTTTAAGATGTATTTGTTTTATGTCAAAGAGCAGAGGTCAACCCACAATGTAAGGATGCCTTTAGCTATACATACAAATTTTGCTCAAATATTTTGCCCTGTGAAGTAAGTGAATCATATTTTGATTTTCTAATTATTACTAAAATATTACATCCATAATATTTATCAATTTATAATAATTTTGTAATACATAATTATAATACATCAGTTTATAGATATTTTACATCTTTGTATATTGTAGAGTGCTGACAGTACATTCCAACTAAATGTTCCCATTTTGGAATTGAAATATTCTGCCTGACTGATACCAATGGATATCTTGTATATTTCAAAATGTACACTGGTTGTGAAGGGTTAGCAAGGAACTGAAGAGCTTTCAGTCACAGAACAAATCATTGTTGAATTACTTAACCAGGCTGGTTTTCTAGACCTTGGATTCTAGACAACTACTATAATTTGCTTCATCTTCAAACTTTTCTCCTTCAAAGAAGCACATCTGTAAATGGAACTATAAAATACCAAACAAATCACATGTCTGAGCTAATCCCAGCCACTCCCACTAATTTGAGACCATGAAGATGATGCAGATAGTGTTTTGTGAATGATAATATAGAAGTCCAAAGTAGGTATCTATTTCATGATTGTCCTGGACAACCAACTATTTGTTTGGGTAATTTTTGACAGGAACACCTTGCTGTCTAGGGTAATGCAATATGTTTTGTTCAAGACTCTAGTACCTATCTATCTATTACTGTATTATAGTATTGATTATATATGTAACTGAATTATATCAATATTTATAATAAACTAATTGTAAATTCTTCAAATATTGTTTTATAATCACTAAATAAGACTATTATGTATATTGTATTTGAGAATAAATATCAGACTAGGTAATTGATCTTGAACAAATATTTAGCATTGACAAATTACAAATTTATTTATATCAATATATAGGTATTGGTATAGATATTCCTAAATAGTGATACTCGTTCTTATAAGTTAAATGCAGATGTCATATTAAAAATCTCATCTCCTTTGAAAATTTGAATTTCTAAACAAATATCCATTATATTTTGATTATCTCTATAAACATATCTATCAAAGAGAGAAATCTCACAATTAACAGAAGTAAAGATGGCTACTGGCTACTATATTCAGTTAACATTAATACAGGTATACCAACCAATACATGAATTAAAACATTTAGTAAAATCAGAAATAAAAAAGAACATAGAACTATATACACCATTTTTTGGAGACCAAGAAAGCATAGATAGTCAAGTAAATCGATACCTTTCACACAAGAAATAAAATCTACTACTAGTTGATATAATGCCAATGATCCTTGCAAACTGCCTAAATAGACAAACCTATATTTTTGAACCTTTAAATAACTTCATTTTTTGATTATAATAATTACTATCTCATAACATATTTCAAATAATTATATAGGTAATCATTAAGTTATTTAATTTAAGCATTTAGATAACTATGATACAAATCTTTATTTAAATTATTTAAAATTATTTGAATTCTACATAATATGATACATACCTTATAATTAATATTTAAAACTTTAATTTGAACATCACAAAATGTTGGAAATTTTATTTAATACAGAAGTATATTAATAAAGACTTATACATTTTATTAACTTTGTCTTTACAACTTCTATTGTTGCTTACTCTAACAGTTTTATTTGTATAATGTTACCTGCATTAATGAGTCCAGTGTTCCCAAAGGAGCTTTAAATGGTGAAAAATTCACCAGACTAATACTTTGCATTTTTCTGTAGTATAGACTCTGACGATTTCAAAAACACTAATCAACAAAATCTCATTTTAAGGAAAAACAATTATCATGTCAAAATCCAATATGACGGCCAGTTATATGCTATTTTATCAATAACTTGCAACAATAAATACTTTTACCACACCCAGAGGTAGACCATAAAGTAAGTAGCCACATCGGTAGGAGATACAATGATCCATGTACCATTTCTGATTATTTGCAATATATTTAGAGTGAGTTTTTTGATAATTGGAAACATTAAATATATATATTAAATTAAAGAAATGTTTTTCTTCCAATCATTTGAAATTTTGATGTGGATTCATGTTTATTACAATTATAGGCGGTTAATTATCACATATTATCAGCTATTCAGTGTTTTACATTTTTAATAATAGCCATTTTTATTTTAAATTTCAAAAATGGTAAATTTATGCTGATGGGGATGGAACCATTCTAATGATCATCCCTATGAAAGTAAATTTAGCTGTAAAAGTAGTAAAACTTCATTTTAAGAAAATTCCACAAGAACTATTGTCAAATTGTTCAATAAAAAATGACTGCGAAATTTGTGGAGGGGGGGGGGGCGAATTGCCAGTATGGATAGGGTTAAAATAACTGTTAAAATTAATTAGAGTAGAAATATAGCTACATGTTTTCATAAAAAACTTTTTGAAGTAAGAGATTCAAATTCATTTAGGACTTCTGATTATACGGAATTCTACAAAACTGAATTACTCATTATTAACTAAATACTAACTACTAACTATAAACTAAACAAAGGGATATTTTCGATTAAACCGATTTTCATTGCTTTGTTCAGTTTAGTAAATTTAAACAGAAATATTTAATAAAGACGGGAGATTTAAAACACTATATTCTGTAACAAAACATAGGATTTAATTGTACAATACAGCTGCTACCCCTATGGATTAACGAGAAACTGTAAATTCATTAGTACACATTTACTGCATCAGTTTCAGTCTTCATTTTCTTGGACAAACAGAAAAAATGTCATTGCTTTTTGAAAAATCCATCCGCCAATATTTTTGCTTGGTTGTCTTAAAGTGGGGATTTAAAACGTTAGGGATTTGTTGTAGGCTTCGATATTTGAACTTTTAAGCAAACTTTTCCTTGCACTGAGATAAAATTGACCTAGTTTCTCATCAGACAATGATTCCAGACTTTGCTGATGGGAACCAAAAAAAACTCATTGAAGTTGAAATTGCATGTTTGTGCCATTTTATTTTGGATTTTGTTAGATATCTCTTCTTCGGCAACTTCACAAAATTTATGTTTGACCATAATTGTTATTAAACATCAGTGTCAGTTTAGTTAGTAGTTAACAGACTGATTTCCTTTAAAACTATTAATTTTAAAGTAAATAATTTTTTATATTTAAATTATTTCCAGAACTTTACTTCATTATTAATAAATGAAACAACTTAAACAGTAAAAATAGACATCTTAATTTACTATTTTAATAATAACTTGGATAAACATTGGATAAATACCCCTTATGTGAAACTTATGTATGGAGTTGCATTTTAAGTTATATTAATTGCAAAGCATAATAATTCAAAAGAAACCAACATAATTTAAAATGCTATTTTAACATCATCATAAGAACAGTGGGATTCTTTAATTCATCTGTCTGGTAAATAAACATGTTTTCAGATTCCCACAATAGCAATAGATCACATTAGAATTGAAAATATAAATTCATATAAAAATTGTTTATTACACTCCACTTTGTTCAATAGGCATGTTTATTTATCTCATTTAGAAATAAAAGATTATTTTTTTATAACTGAGGATTGACAGTTTTTTAATTAATTGTTGTTTGTTATTATTTATATAATTTAGTTGTTCAATTTAACTGTTTAGTTTAAAACTGACTTTACACGCCATAGTTATGCCTAAAGGATGCATCACCACCCATATTTCATTTCAATTCTATTAAAACATCTTCAACAATTCATATATATTTTTTAACTTCCAGTGAACAGTTTTGATACTGAAAGTCTATACCCCAAAGTTAAGAACATAACTGTCGATGTATTGACCAATAACAGCGCTGAAATCTCATGGAAGCGTCCATCAGAGATTCCACCAAGGGATATCGTCATGTACTTAGTAGCGGTCAGAGCTATAGTCAGTGAGTATTTATTCTTTTTAATATTTATTGGAAATATTTCATTTTGAAAAGTTATAAGAAATAATTTTTTCTAAAGTATGAAATTTTGTAAAAACTAGATGGCCCAGTGGTTTACACGCTGGTATGCAATGCATAGGGTTTTGTCTCGGATCAGGTTGGAGCCCACTCTCGGACTCTCTAGTTCTTGGCTTGCAGCTGAGTGTACTTTGTACAGACTAGGGCCCTGCTTAAATTCGTTTAAAAAATATAATTTCGTATAATTTTTAATATAGATATATTAATAGAAAAAATTTGCATTCGTTCTTCATAATTGAAATTAATTGTTCAAATATAATAGAATAAACTAACTATTTGTTTATTTTTTAAATACAAAACATATCATTTAAAATCTGTTCAAGCTTTCCAATAGATAATTTCGTTTCCAGAGATTAGCTATTTTAATATCTATACTTCTCTATTTTGTCTATACTAAACCAACATAAAATTAAATATTTTGTTTGATTGAAAGACTAGGATACCGATTTGTAATTTCTTAGATCTCCCGTTAAAGAAAAAATCCTATTATTTGATGCCCAATTCTTCCAATCACCGGAAATACTTTCAAACTGATTTTAATTTTAAGGTTCTATGTAGTAGGTACCTAACTACCGGAGGTAACTTTGACGTCAGAAAATATCAATTTAGGACACATTTTTTATCAATGATATTTCTTACTTCCTGTGCTTTATTTTTATGTTCTTTTGTTTCTTCGCGATTAGATTTAGTTAAACTTACGAATGTACTTTGTACTCTATCCTTTTCTCTATTTTTACTAATTCATTTTTAACTAAGTAAACTTTTATGCTCTTAATTTGGGATTATTCAATCAATTCTTTCATTCAATTCTTTGAGCAGTTTTACAAACATGTTGGTTCTCAAATATTGAATATATTAACTGATTAATTAACTATTGCCTATTTAACTAATTATTATCGAAGCTCTCTACTTTCAGTATCGAATATTAAATGTAGATAGGATTTTCTATTGATCCTGGTTGGAACTTCCTATGGATCTACACTTATTTTTTTATTATGTATGTAAAATGTTGTTATTTCCTTGTAATATGATATATTATTTTATATCGTATAATATATATCGTATAATAATTGAATAAAATCAATATTTAATTTATGACTAAATTAACGTTACGAATAATATCGAATCGAGAATAGGTCCTGAATTTTCTTGTTATTGGATTTTTAATATGTGGATTATATAGTAGACTTTGCAAATATTAATTTATACAGATTTAACGATATCTTACATTTTTTATAAACCTACTTTGAAATTTTAATGCTGTGTATATATACATTTTTATATATGTATATTTTGTTTACATTTGCTATGTAACCTACTAAATTTAATAGACTTTCAGCTCATTAAAACACCGCCGTTCTATCTAGACACCAAAATAGTTACCTTAGAAAATGAAATATAAAAGCACGAAATTCGTGAATGCCTCTATTATATTAAAAATAAAAATATATATGTTACATTTCGTAGTGATTAATCTCTTTGCACAATTGTTGTGTTTTTGTACATTAACGTTTTTTTTGCACAAGTATAAATAAAAATCAATGAATGTTATAGCATCTGTATATTTTTAAATACATTTTATATTTTATTATAAATAGAATCGATAGAATTAAACCGTACATCGACTATATGTTTATACATATTTATACATGTTTATACTATAGGGTGTCTCAAACTAACAGTTACTCTGTACAGAAGATTACCATGCATCAAAATGATCCTTGCACATAATGTATAATTATTTTGGTTGCTCAAAATAGTACCAATAAGTCCAAATATGCCGTTTGCCCGAAGGACTAATATGCTCATCAACAGTTTTTTTTGCAAATTTGTCTCTACAAATTATGGAGATCAATACAGAACTGGACAATTGGAACGATGTTCTTGATTAATTTTTGGAAACCAAATGACACTAAATTTTTCTATTTATTTTTGCCCAGGGATTCCTTATGCCATGCAGTACGAAGTGCCGTACACAACCACCTCTTACGTGCTGGAAGAACTCTACAGTCACACAAGCTACTCGGTTCGTGTAAAAATCCTCTTCAGAGACCACCATCACTCCGTGAGTGATCACATCTTTTTCTCCACCTGGGGCGACGTGGGACAGGTTTGCCTCTGTGACAGAATAGGATCGTACAATCTCACTGTGGCTGGTACCTGCACACCCAACAAAATTGGCTGCGACTGTCGCCAGGATTACCTGGGGAAGCAGTGCGATACCTGCGCTCCCAAGATGTACCGGCAATACGGGCAACCGTGTGACTCTTGTCCGTGTCACTCTAAGGTGTCTGATGGTCTTTGCAGATGGAGTGAGTGTCATCGATAGCCCTGGTTGCTATGAGACTGGGCAGTAGTATGTCATGTCTATACCTACTCCGCCCGCCCCACCCTTATATGGGGTGGGGTTGAAGTAGATGTAGACATCATCTACTACTTTTGGCCAGTGGAATTTTAATTGGTAGTTATAAAAAAAATTATTAGTTTAAATTTTTTTTTAAATAACAAATATTTAAAGCTACTTATATATAATTCATAAACATCTATAACATTTGACTGGGAATTTTCTATAAGTTATCAATTCCTATTTTAGAAGCTTCTAATTTCTATGTTTAGCACTCGGTACATTAATTGTATATTTTAACAGCTTATCTATTGAACGAAAGAGATTGATTAAACAGATGTAAAGAATAGAACCTCCTGAAATATTTAGCTTAATAAATTTGAACAAAATTGACATTTGAAACAAATTGGAAATATTTACTTGTACATCTCTGTACCAACATTAGACCCTTCGCTGGACTCTGCACAATGCACTGGTTGTAAACCCCATCGCACTGGACAGCTCTGTCAACTTTGTGACATCGGGTACTATCGTTCCTCCATCAGCAACACCGCCAATAACGGAAGGCAATCCTCGTCCGCAGAGGACCAATGTGTTCACTGTCGCTGTAATGGTTCGCCCTCACTGTGCGACCCGGAGTCTGGAATATGCACCCACTGTGTCAATAACACGGCTGGAAATCACTGTCAGTTTTGCACTTTTGGAAGCTCGGGTACACCACCGTTCTGTCATGGTGAGTCTCGGACTGGTAGTAGATTTCGCGATATCAAATATTGAAGAATACTTTTCTAGATGTTTGTATCAAGTACCTATCAAGTAACTCAAACTAGTCAAATATATTAATTAATTTTAAATAGCTTTATTGGTAATATCAACATTCATAATTGTAGAAATTCTGAAATCTTTTGTAGAGAAAAAATGTTATGTACAAAAACGTATTAGTTTAGCTAGTTTAGACCTCTTAAACAACTGCTTTCATGCTCAATATTTAAAAGTCTTAACATTCTTTTCAAAACTCTAAAAGAGTGTTTTAATTTTTCAAGACGGATGCGTGTGATTCTTGAACAAATATACATGCTACTTAATAGATAATGCTTGTTAAAATCTGCCTCCTGATATTCAACCCAATCACACTTTATGTAGGGTCTCCTGGTGCTGCCTCTCACCACACGTCCATGATCCTGGTGATCATGGGGGGCGGTCTTCTTGTCTGCTCTGTGTTGATGGGGTTCGGTTGGATGTTAATGCGCTCCCATGGTCCCGCATTCTCCTATGGGCGACGTGACAAGCAGGTCTGGAGACCGAAACCAGGCGGAACCCCTTGGCAGGTACTCTACCGCACACAAGAGGACAATGAGAGTTCAGCCATTCTGGCCAATGGTCCAGCCGATGGTAATCAGGCGAACCTGGAGGGGTCGTTTTCACCCCCTGCTTCGGACGGACACTTGGTGTTCCGAAGTTTTGAAGAGGGTGGTTATCAACCTGTGCCTATCAAGGCTTGATCAATTTAAACTACTTTCTGAGTGTTACATGTACTTGATTTAATGTTGGATGACCAATACACTAGTTTCAGAATATTGATTTGTGTATCGCAGATAATTAATTCATTTTCGTGAGTTTTATTTGCAAATAATAAGTTACAAAATTTAGATTTTAATTGGGAAAAACTTTAAATGTTTATTGTATTTTGATGTAATTCGTTGGTTATTGCTGGAATGTTTTATTTAAATAGCATATTTTTTCAGTCGCTCAATATGTTTTTTAAAAATAAACGATGAATTAAATGATCATATATATTTAGTGAGCAGTTTGTAATATTCAATGTTTTAAATTGTGGTACGGTATAATTTTTATTATATGCATTTTAACAATACTTTCTTTGTACTTCAAGCTCTTTCTGTAACAGTATAGTTCTGTAGCTGACATATTTCATTACATATCGTGTAGTTTTGATGGTAAAAATATTCCTGCTTATATAGAAAGTCTTAGAATTTTATCTCAGTTTTGCATATAACCTGGTTATTTAAATTAGCATTTCTTCAAAACCTGTCAGAGATAAATCCTCTTCATAAGTCTAGCGACGCAGACTACCCGACTACGTTAACGAGAGCCTTTTCCATTGCATGCCGAGTCGTCTGTAGCTGGTAAATTTTATGAATAATTTGTGCTGACGAAGTGCCAGATGAATAAATTACAGCCGACGTGATTGTGAGAAGGATTGATTTATGAATTGCAGGTTTCTTGGATCATCTAACGACTTATTGGGAGGAAGTGATTCGAGAAAGGACGTTTTAAGGTCACTGCACGATGTTATCTATATTTTCTATTCGGAATTAATGAAAACATTTAAATAATGAATTTATCCTTGAAGTCAAATATTTAAGGTAATTTAAATATTCATTACACTGCTGCGATAAATCGATATCATTCCACGCAGAACTAATTAGCTGGTTGTATTGATTATGATTGTCATCCTTCATAATATAATAGCTACAAACTTTAAAGGTCTGTTATTTCATACAATCTCATATTTCAGATTTAACGACAACATTTTATTTCCTGAACTCATTTTCTTGTCTTTTGATAGTTGTAGTATCTTTCGTTGTATATTTCATTGTAACATTCCAATTATGAATCTACTTCCATTCTCCCAGAAGTGGTCCCCTGAACTTATCTATTCTATTTGCGATGTATGTTAATTCAAGTGTTGCTCGGCTGTGACAATTCATGTTGCATTTTATGTTATTTATTTAGCTTGGTGTACTAGACTTATTTATTATATATATTTTTGTACTCATCCATTTATTCCAATCACAGTTTATTTTTGCACTAATCTGGTACATACTTGTGTTTATCGGACCATTTATTAATTTTGGTCCAAATATATGTTTTTTAGGTGAAATTCATATTACATGAATTATTTTCATTACAAATACTTTGTTTGTGGTTTATGTTTTTATGTATGTTATTATTTATTTTCATAAATTATAATACTACTACTATATTTTTAGTAGTAATTGATTATTCATTTATTTGTCATCAATTTCACAAATCTACATTATATAAAATGTTTACCACTACATACCATATACAGATACCTAATCTATTAAATAAATTTAATACAACAGTTAATTGTTTATTCCTTCAATTTTATTTTAAATTTTCAGTTTTATGTTTACATAAATTCAAATAAATGATTGTAATTTCTTCTTTATTCTTTCAATATTAATTGTAATGCCTCTGCAGTGACTTTGAATGTTTCGCTATAATTAATGTTTGTAAAATATAATTCGTTAATTCGAAATGCATTTATATTTTTTAAAGGGTTAAGAAGAATTATTTTGCTTTTTTAAACGATTTATAAAATATTATTTTACGATATAATTCGGAGTTTAAAAATTATCAAGATAGCAGGCACGGGAATATTCTGGTTTTTCAAGTCCTGGGAGTGACTCCTCAGGGGAGACACGTCATATCAAATGAAAATTTATTGGGGGGGAGGGGTTGGTGTAATTTATATATGTAAATAATTTTTCATATACATTGTGATTGTAATTAAAAATGCAGTTTTATTTGTCCAATTTTATTCATTATATCGTTCTGTAAATTTTTTCTTTGCCTACGATCGAAGTTATCTCACTACGAGGGCCCCTTTAGTTGTGAAGCCTCTACGAATTTATCTGGTAACCCGACTTTTTTATCTGAGGGTGGGCCCTTAAACAAACTTCCGTTTTTTATGATCAGCTGTTTCCATGCCTGAAATAGTAATTAATAATATTGAATGTAGGTAATAATATAGAAAATCACAATATATTTGTGTTACAATAATTCAAATGACTAAACTTTAGAAAAATTCACCTAACTAAAAAGAGTTATTTGCCTGTTAATTTTCAAATGATAAAATGTATAATTCATTTTTTTAATAAGTGTTGTTAGGTCAATGTCATAAATTTTATAACTTATGTCATTTATAAGAATAAGTAAAACAATGTAAACAATAAAAAATTAAATATCCATAAAATGATATCTAATCAACATACGAGATTTTTTGAAAGTTTTCTATTTGGATTTTCAACCTTCTATACTTATATGCCTACACATCAACCAAATTACTTCTATAATATTAGTGTTAAACTGCAAGGATATATATTATGACAATAAAATTCGACAATAATAGAAGGAAAAACAATAATTGTATTTTTGGGATTAAAAAATAGAAACCAGAAAATAAAGCGACTAGCGATTTATAATCATAGAGTCAGAATATGTTTGATGCCATAGCGCTGACAGCGAGAACTAATCAATTACATTTATAGACAGAAAATCATTTTTATAATTTATAGACGCCTATGTGCACAAGACGAAAGGCGTGCATTGATATAGTAAGGCATCCATCTTTATTTGCTTCATTGTGTTTCAGACGCAGACGTATCGAAATTATTGTGTTATCGTAGGATTGTTGATGTTTTTATTGTTATACTGCATAATTGATTTATATGGAAAAACCAAATTGCTCACAATGTCTGTAAAATTAAGCTTACGAGGTGTTTAAGGGAGGATACATCATTTTTTATTATGCTTTTAAATCTTAAGATAAAAAGAATTTAAACCGATTTAAACAGATTTAATAGAATGTCAGGATATCGACAAAATGAAAACAAATTATTCTTCACAACCTTCCTAAAGGTTGTATATAATACCTATGATGAAGTGTGTATATGTGCCCGTTTAATCATTGACAGCGTCTGAAACAATTTTGAAAGTGTTACAAGGAAATTTCTTAGCAGTGAGTACTTCACTTGATGAAAGCGTCTCCAATATACTTGAACCGATTTGTACTTGACTTAGCTCCCACTTCGAATTTTCTCAAAGAGCATTTCTCTCTTTTAATTCAATAGAAAAGTTCCGACTTCCTCCCATTTTTAAACAACTGGAGAAAATTTCAAGACATTAAAAAAATACGTGAATATTTAATGCTTATAATTATTTTTTTGTATAAAATAAATATATACCTATATAATTGTTATATATTATGAAACGAAATGTATAAGTTTGTATATAGTATTATAACTTATAAGAGATTGCAATTATTCTATTAATATTGATTGAAATTTTCAGACGCTTATCGAGAAGATTATCTAGTAATGTTAAAAATCAATTAATTTTTCTTACAATCGATAATATTATTTATTCATCATTTAATGTCAAATATTCTTAATGTAATGGCCTCGAATTCATGCAAAAATGTTAGAAAATTAATATATTTGAGGAATATCACAGCTTCTTATAAAATTGATCATTTACGTTTTTATTTCATTATTAAATTTATCCTTTGTTATAACTATTTGGAATGTTTTAATTGTATTAAAAAAGTGTTTTGTTATTATGTTATTTATACTCTACACAGTGAAGCTTATTATTTTTTAATAATATCGTAGACGACGAATCTGTTATTCATTTATAAAAGTAGGATAATTAGATTATAAGAGTACTAATATATGCACTTTACTGAGTATATTATAGATTGTGTTTATCAAGCAAGTTAATTACTTACATAATTTATTAATTGTCTAGCAATTTAAATATTCACACATGCTTCTTTTATATAAAATTACTATACTATATTACCCCAATTATTTCTTCTAATATGTTGAATAATAATATTGCATATCTCCCAAATTAAAAAAAACACATTTTTTCATTTTCAGGTTATAATGTGCATTATCCTTAGCTATTATATTTTATAATAATCTTTTACAATTTACATTTGTTAAATATTCATATATTTCAAATTATCTTAAATATATTCCTACAAAAATATCTAAACTCAATAATTAAATTTACATTGAATATGTATTACTATTATTAATATTAATATTTTTTGGCATTATAGATATTACTTACACATATAAAAGGTATTTTAGAAGTTTGCTGTGTATAAGTCACTTAACTTTAACAAAGTATAACTTCATAAATAATTGATATAATGACAGCTGCTTCTTAATTAGTTATTGATTTTATTAAGCATTTGTAAAACTTTCCGCTCACCGCGAGCAGTTTCATTGTGCATTTAAGAAAAGTCGTTCCTTTAACCTTTACAATTCTTCTGATGCCAAACTTCCGCTTCTCTAAAAGATTGACTGTAATCAATCCCTCTCATATCGTCATAATAGGATGATGTTACGGAGTTTCAATTAAATTATTATAAAAAGTTTTCGTCTAAGCATAATAATATAATAGTATGATAAATATGCTATTAATTATCCCTTCATCCTATTTGTGTTGATTCGTTTACTGTTTGTATTTTAATTTTAATTTGTATTACATATTTCGAAATTTTTTTTAATAAAAATCCTATAATGTACAACATTAAATCCGTGCATCATTTTCTATTATATTTGAAGACAGACCCACAACTTTTGGGAATCTTGTTTCCTTTAATTTTAAATGTATATTATTGTAATATTATGATAATTTTTATATATATTTCACTTTTATATGTATTTTTACTGTGTTCTTTTGTAACGCACTCTGTCATATCAAATACATATATATATATAATTTATAAATTCAAATTGAATTGTATTTTTATGAAACAAATTTATCATTGTTACAATACTATAATTTTGTATAATCCATTCATAATAAGATCCTTAAAAACTAAAACATTGATATTAATAAATAATCAAAATTAATGATTATAATATGTAATAAAAATTAAAGTTAAAAAATCAAACATTTGTTATGTCTTAAATATTAAATAAATAATACAAATTATATAAACTTTAATGATTATAAAATGTAACATAAATAAATTTTATAAGGTAAATAAATAAAAATAATCCTACGCATCCAAAAGGTACATTTGTGTGCGATATTATGAATATCACCACATATTTTGTATATATATAATATCAGAATCGATCAGATTAGAAAATTACAAATTGTAGTACAATTGTACAATTATTAAAAAATCAGAATTAACGGTCAGAGTTTTTATATCAACATTTGCATTTAATATTGAAAGATATAAGCTTATGACCGGGTAATTTAATACTTTGTCGAAGCAAAAAAACTTTACGTATGTGCAATATCATTTATTTATAACCTAAAGATTGTTAAACATTATCAAGAAGTGTTACTAAAGAAAATAAAAAATAATTTAGGTGAGATATAAAACGTCGTCATTCAGCATTAAATTATGTAATATATTTTCAAATTACTAATTTATAAATTTACCAAAAATATTGATTTCTCAATCCCATTTAATAAAACTTATACAAATTTTAATGAAAATTGGATTTTAATGATAGACGATATTAGAAATTTCTTTAATAAGTTCAATATACCTACATCATTATAGACAATAAACTGATGACACCGAAAATAATAACTCATGTAATAATGTAACATACCGTTGGTAAAAGGCAAATGTTTAATTACAATCAGACACTCCCTTTTACTAGGATATGAAATCAGTTATGTTAAAAAAATTATGTTATTTTGTCCTTCAAATTAAATAGCACATTATTTTAATTATATTATTATTTTACTATTTATTAAAGAAATGTACCCCTCAGCTTAGTATAAAATCCTTATATAAACTCTCATATAAAACGTTTCTATATAATTAGTCCGCGTGGAATGTCATGTTTAACTTTGAAGATTATATTAAACTCATTGACGATCAATATCTGTGACGTAAAAGGTATAATTATCATTTCTTTTAGTCTAATATCGAGCTGAATAAAATCGCGAAAATTATTGTTATATTTCTCCGTCAAACCTCATAGTTTTAATTAAAAGAAAAGGATCTTTTTTGACTCAGTTTTCAATAATCTTTCCTCATTTTATCGTCGCATATATGGTGAGAAAAGAGGTAAATCGAAGACACTTATGATTTTAAAAGCTTCAATATTTCTACTCATTTTAGGCTACCTAGGTATTTGAGAATTTCAAGATTACACCTGCACGCAATATATCTTTCATAACGCTGGATGATTTTACATAGCCTGCCAGTTTCCCTACTTTTTAAATATATAAGGCCTTCAACACATAAATGGATTAAATTTTAACTAAGAAATCAATTTTATAAATATTTTTCAATGAAAAATTATTATTAAATGGCCTTATGGATAGAACCAGATGTTTATTCACTAATTTATATTCATTTAAAAGTTAGTTCTGTTGACATAGTAAAACATAAATTCGACATAATGATGTAAATTTGAAAAGAAAATCATTTTTAAGACCTCGTTTACTTTCCCTCTCTCTGTTGTTTCACCTTCATCCTTCTTTTTTCGTACTAATATATGCTCAGACATGAAAAATAGAAAAGTCTATGTATCCATTGAATAACAAAAACTATTATCTACCCCAACAATTAGAATCTGACTCCTAATGATATCAACTGAACATCCAAAACCTTGAGTATAGCATTGAATTGTTGTAGCAATTACACAAATTATCTATTTTCTTTATTATTTGATGTGATATTTCAAAATATACTTAAAAATTAAATAATCCTTCAATTTAATATAATTTTGAAGTTATTTTGGCCCATATAAGTTCCAATTATTCATGAAAGTTAAATTTAGACTCAATGTATAACATCCATTATTGATTAAATGAACGTAAGTTGTACATACTTTGTTCCTATCTTTACTGACATATCTACATATTACAGTTGTATAACAAAGCTCTCAAAAATAACAATAAATATGTAAAAAGGTGACTAAAAATAAACATGATATTAACTGGTAACTATCCGAACATTAAGACCAAACATCAAGATAATTGCATAATAAATTTGGAAAATCTTCTTTCTCCAAAGTAGTTTATGTTCACTTATTGATCATGCACTTTATTAATTTATGTATCGATCATCTTGTATTTAATTGTTTCGTTTGAATTCTACTACAGTAGAATTTTTATTAGCGTTATATATAATCAAAAATGCTATTGAATGTTGCGAAATCCAAAAAATTGACTTTCGTGTGGATAGATGTTATAGATTAGAATAGATGTTATTCTTAAAGCATAAATTGTTTGACCGTGTGTCTATAACCCCAGATAATTTTTCCTCAATTTAATGATGACAATTTATTCAGATTTTGCAGTTTTGATTTGGGTTATAAGCTTGTGATTGAGCTAAACATCTCTCAACTTGATTAAATCCATCCTTTATTGTATTGCTATTTTCACAATAATATATTCCTTACTTCATTCATTTCTGATTCGACGTCTAAAACCGCGCGAGAGGTGCCTGTTACCTGTCTAACTGGCTAGTTGAACCGTGTATCCCGGGGAGAATTAATCTTTTCACATTGGCCTAACCACAGTCCTTTGCCAGTGTTGTCTCTATATAAATAAGTAGTTATCCGACTTCTACAACTCTGATCACAGCTAAGCAGTACACACCAATAATCTCAGACTCAATATCCCCCGTGGCTGATTATTCTAACTCTCTTTGACGTCAGTAGCACGGCCCGCGCGAGCATCTTTCATCTCAAGAACAGAATAAAAGAGACCCGCCAATTCGACAGTGTACGATTATACAAAACTTTCATTTCTCTCTTATAGAAGTTGTGCGTCGTCAAATATTGACTTAAGCTTAGAATAATTGTGAGATAAACTGTTTCCTTGTTGTTCAACTTTCTTTTACCTATTCGAATGATTTCATTCTCACGCTGATTTTTCTCCCTTTTTGCTGACTTGCAAAATTATTTCGAGAAAAGAATTTCACTCAGGCTGAAAGTCAACCGCAACAAGGGGTCGATTCCAATCGGGTATGTCAGGAAGTACCACCTTGAGCCGGAGTTCTCTTAATTCTTTTTCATTCAGGTACCAACTAGAGACCTTCGAACCCAATTGGGATCTTCCCTATCATGGCCTGGGTCAAATGCTGCTGTGAGACAAAATTTCAGATCTTCATTGCTGTGATTACAGGACTAGCCATTGTCATTACTATATTCATAATCCTGGCGATGGGCGATGTGTTTCATAATTTGTGGTGATCTTCAATACAAGATATTCCTCTTCACCGAGCTGAACATCTCAAATATTCATAAATTGGACGGAATTAAGATATATTCTCGCTCTGAAAAAGTTTTTTCACAGCGATTACAGTAAGTTTTACAATGGTATATAGTTGTGCATAATATTTATGTGTAATGTGTTTTGCAATATTTTTGGAAATAGCTTTTGGGAAATAACTCACTGAATAGTTTATTACATTTGTTAATAGTTTATCTAATAATACGTGTAATATAACAGAGGATAGATTTCATTTGATTGATCTATAATGTGATCAGAATAAATTCTGAATATTGATTTTTCATATATATATATATATATATATTTAACTGTTTGCATTCCTAATTGAAAGTTTTAACATTGTAAAAACAAACAAAGCCTAAATTATTTTAATTTTAATTTTTGTTTTATCTGTATGTTTTCACTGTAAAAAATGTTTGAAATTTATTTACATCTACATTTTATATTATAATAACTTCAAACATTTTTGTTAATAGTAAAATGATTCATTATTGCTGTGTATTATTTAATAAAAAAAATGTAATGAGAAATTATATGTATCTGTTTTTTTCAACTAATTTAATTATTTTTTATACATCGTCTTAAATTATTCTTCACTCAAAATATTAAATGATTAAGTTATATGTTATGTTAAATGTAATATTATGATAAATGCTGCTTCATTTTTAATATTTTTAATATTTTCATATATTTTAATATTTTGCTATACATTTACATTTACATTCAAAAATAAAAAGAGAAAAATTAAACTAAATATATACTATTATATTAAAAAATTATTTGATTGATTTTAAAATAACAAATAAAAACACATTAAAAACTCAGCACCAATTCAAATTATTTTTTTTTCAATTCAAAAAGATCAAATAATTTTCAATCGTTTAGGTCGCATGATTATACTTAATTAAGTAAACATTGCAAACATTTTTGAGAAATTTTATTTAGAAGAATGTTCAAATTTAATCAAAAGTTATGAAAGTATTTATACGTCACAAACTAGATAAACATTTTTATGGTGTTATCTTAAAGTATTTCTTGAAAGCTAATAATATAGTATTAATTATGCATTACAAATTCTAGAAATAATAACAATTTGTAATTCAGAGGTGTGCTAAAAGACATTTTGAGATTTTTTATGAATTTTATACATTATTAATGAGTCCCAAATAAACAACGTAACAATAAAATATGATGTTGTTATGCTAGAAATGTCTTTTATATAGGGATAACATAACAAATAATTTAAAATAGAAAAGAAAAGAATGCTACTAAATAGCAGTTAGGAATTATTATAAGCGAACCATAAAAGCAATTTTTAGAAAATTATACCATATATCTACAAAACTTATATATGAATATTCATAAGAAATTAGTTACATCTCAATTAAACAATTTTTCTTTTATTAAATATTCATAAATCGTTTGAGAATTCAATTTTTGTGGATGTCTTTTTATGACATGAAGCCATACGTTGAAGGAAGTTTAAAAGGGCTCTATAAACCATGACTTCATTTTTTAATAAATATTTTAAAAATATTTATACAACGTATCATAAATATAAAAATGTTTTTTTTTTTAATTTTGTAATCAAATAAAGAAAATAAACAGGTTTTGAATTCAGAATCTTAAGAGATCATTGCTTTAAAATCAAAATAAATCCAATAAACTAATTAAAATAGATAAATTACCAGAGATATACTATCTTTGTTTAAGTTTATTTAATTTAAGTTTAATATTTTTTTCTAGTATTATTAAATTCAATATTTGCTTCTATGTATTAATTAAATATATATCTGTACCTATTAATATTAAATTCAATAATTGTTTATATGTATCAATTAAATATATATATTTGTTTAGGTTATTTTCAAATTATTTAGCCAATCACAACTCTGGATTACTTTAGTATAGAAATATTTTAGATGTCCAATCTAGTTCTATCAACACAAAAATCGAGATATTTAATACAATAATCGAGCCAGTGCTCCTCTATGGCAGCGAGATATGGACCATGACAAAACGGCTTAACGACAGATTTGATGGTTGCTACGGTCGTCTTCTACGCAGAGCTAAAAATATCACTTATAGAGACCCTATCACCAACGCTACACTCCACGGCAGTCTTCAGAAAGTATCAAAAACTGTCTAAGAACGCCGACTCCGCTTCATAGGATATTGCGTACGCAGTTCGCAACCTGTGGCTCAACTGGTTCTATGGGAGAGCAACGGACGCATGAAAATAGGACAGGGCAATCGAATAAGGTCTGTCAGGGGGCAGTTCCCTAATTTCACACTGCTCGACATCAAGAACGCAGCAATGGACGGAGCTGTGTGGAGAAACCTATGTGATCCGAACTAACTCATTTTCTTCTTAAACTCTGATATTTGATACATATTTTCTTTTCACATATTCTCTTCTGTTGCACATTTGCTATCTCTGTAAATTGGTTCCCAATTTATTTTTCACAATAATCTGATTTGATGATGATGAATATTCAATATCTATGTAAATTACTTATTTATATTTATATAATTAATCTTTAATATCGTTTTATGGATTACTAACTACTATTGTAATTAATTTGAAATTAAGAGTTAGTTTGCTTCGTTAGAAAATAAATCGATCAATTTTGTTAACATTGGCAAAAATATATAATATACGATAGTATTAGGAGATGAGTACGTCCTAACCAATTCGTCTTCTGATTGGTCGAGAGATTCACGTGACCTATCTGGCTTCTGATTG
>JAUZNC010013762.1:0-21321 GCA_034780395.1 Vannuccia rotundouncinata | reverse complement strand
TAAAAGACTGGTTGTCTGTAGCTGTAATATACGTCGTTAACAAATAAATATAGTAGAAAACGTGTAAAAACATGATTATGAGTTTAGACGAAAATACGTGATGTTTAAGTTGTATATTTTAACATTTTGACCACCGTGCCTTTGAAATTTTAACTGTATTATATATATATATACACACTTCCGATGTCTGCTTCCATCTTTGATTGGATTTTACAATTTATCATATATAACCCAATCATATTAGTATTTTAACCTTACAGCACTGTAAGATATCGTTCATTGACATAAGATAATTCTTATCTTCTTGAACGTTTGTATATTGTGGATATATTAGTCAAAGTTTATTTAATTTTAAATGTTGTTTATTACGGCGTTTTAACAATTTAATATGGATGGTAAAATTATTGCATTTTAAGTAACATATAATCAGTATTCTTTTTTCTTATATTTATTGTGACGTAAAATATTCTTGAACTGTGTAACTTCAAATAATTTGTATTAAATCTGTAAAATACTATAATCCAAAGTATTACAATGATAAAAATATTATTTAATTATTTACGAGGTGATAAATCGAAAAATAAAAAGACTAACGAAAAGTTAATTATACTTGCAATGAAAGGATAATAAAAATTTATATTATACATTTTCTTATAAACTCGTTATAGTAGAGTGCCTCCCATATAAGATCAACAATAATTATTCTATTACTAATTATAATAATAATATTTATTAATTTTAATTGAAAAAGAAAATTCATAATTTAAACTGGTAAATATATTTATAATGGAAGCCATAAAACATCAAAGACATTTGATTTTAATACATCTATAAATACAATTTGAGTAGAAATAAAATAAGCTATTCATCAGTCTTCTGAAAACGGCATAGATGGTAAGTATAGGACATTTTAAAGATACTCCTTAATTTGTTAAATAAAAAATTATATTAGTTTATAAAAATAAATATGTTCTAATGCTATTTACAAAATTCCAAATAGTACTCTAAACTACATTTTTACGTATTGTCAAAAGATTTAGCATTTCTGAATTTGCGAGAGATTATTATTTTTGGATGAGATGGAACTTGTTCAAGACTTTCTCAATTTAGGCTAATTTAAATTCTATTTATCGAAATATTTTACTACAAAAATATTTAAATTACTCATTTGGATGCTCATTGAGTTAAATAAAATAATGAAATTTAAACTGTCTAAAATCAAGCATATAAATAAAATAGGAATAATTAAAGGAGATAATCAAGTTGAGTATTATTTAAGGCTTTCCTAAAGGTCGCGTTCTAGTTTATGGACGGATATTGTTGATGATTATTATACATACTTGGGTAAAGAACAACTTTATGATACAACGAGGATTTATTATAAAGTTAACGAAGAAATCGAATCAGTTAGATTCACAGAGAACCATCAACGTTACATTTTCAGACTACAACCATCAACGTTACATTTTCAAACTACAAAAATAGCATAGCACAACAATACATTTAATGAACCATGCAGACACATTTAATCATTACCAATATTAATTTAACTTGTGTCAACGAACCCGAATGTGAACTGCTAAAATCATTCAACAAATTCTTAATGACAGATATATAATTAACATCATGTAATATAATAAAAAAATTACGTTATACATTTGCTTTGTGTATAATATGATTATATTTTTTGAAGTTGGATCATTATTCTGAGATGTATACATAGAGTTAATATAGCGTTATTGTACAATACAAAATATTTGTTTTCCTGTGGTAAAAATAGTTCAGATAAAATAAATTCCGAATAAATAAATCGATAAAAATTCTGACATATTTCAACAAAAAATCAATAAATCACCATTCAAAAAATTCATAATGTGTTGAAATACTAGTATTTATATAACTTTTAAAATTGTAGTAATCTGAAAACGTGAAGAATATCATTATTAATAATGAAATTTCTGAATTAAATATAACGAAACCTCTACTAACATCAAACCAATTCACATAAAAATCATAAATTACATAAATTGAATTAAATTATTTGTGATAAAATTACATCCACGATACAACACAACACAACGAACACAATTAGTATAATAGATAATTTATTGTTTGTCAAATTCATTTGAACGCGTGTCATGCAAAAGGTCCACCAATTTTCGAAGCAACAAAAAGTAGATTTATCGATTTTAGCGTACTGTGTATTTCGTACTCATACTTTCATTATTGGATTTGCTGCCTCGTCGATCTGTACTTGATGACGTCATCTTTGAATAAGATTCAGAGGCGGCTCTTTTAACACGTCGCGTTCCTAGGAAGCACAACGAAATTAAGAATCCTTGGAGTGCGTTTATTAATGCAGTAATCTTAATGAAAATGGAATTTTGAATAAACACCGACATTATTTGAAGGATCCAAAATATCCCGAAGAGAGCTGTTAGTTTCACACATAATATTATCATGGACCGATTACTAGAATTTCCTCCTCGAACGCCGCGTGTCTCTCGTGCTGTACGAAATAAATGTCGGAAAGTTGCGATACAAGCTCCAAAGTTGAAAGTGAGCACCGTTGCTACAGGAATAAAAAACCAGACAATACCACCCCACATTTTGTTGAACCAACACAATCGTGTACCATAGGCAGGGCTGACAACTGATTCTGGCCAAAATCCATCAAGACAACTGCATATCACGACCACTATTAGAGGCATGCCGAAACCAACTGCACTGAACTTGGCAAATCGACGAAGTGGATTGGAAGATGGACCACTATTTCCATAAAAAGTACGAAGAAGGTCAACAGCAAAGAGTGCCATCCATAAAAAACTTGCCAAATATAGGTAATGAAGCGATGCCGCAACAACAGCGCACCATGATTTGTTTCCAATAGCGAGTTGTGAAAACATTAGGAGTATCAAAGTAGCTAAAATGGTGCATGCAAGAGCAAGTGTCATTATACCTCCAAAATTGCGCAGATCCCGAATACAAGAGTAGGCAGCAATGAGAAATATCAGTGAAATGACAGAGATGATACAACATATTAGCGTGAGAATGTCATAAGCGGTTGTAGAAACATGTTCTATAATGGTCTGATTCGTTGAATTGTTGCTATCAATAATTGTCGAATTGACAAGAGAGTCTAATTCAACGCAGTCTTGTCCACACCACTGATTGAAGTCGAGGATCGTATCATAATTAAATCCCAAAAAGAAACTTTCTTCATTTTCTACAGAAACAAACCTTGCTTGTTTTTGAAAACACTTCAGTTGTTCACACTTACAACATGCGGGATTTCGAAATATTTGTCCAAATTCTCCAAAACTATACCAAATTGATCCTGAAGAACATTCCTTTTTTGTAGCTTTTGTTGAATTCGTTTGACAGTAAGCTATTGCCAAATTATGACACGGACGAGCAGCTCTTATAGGAATAGTTTTCTGTAGATGGCAACTTCCACTTTTAATGTATGATTGGATTAAAGATTGATTAGATTTTTTTAACATTTCTGGAGATAAGGTGGGACATTTTATATTAATGGAAGAAATTCGCATAATGTTTTGTTCTTCATGGCATTGTGCACAATAAATATTCTTATACAATTTGCCATTGTTAGCATAGACAGGAACATCAAAAATTATTCCATCTCTAAAATCACGATTTTCACATTTGTCAATTATTTTCTTGAAGTTATAATCATTTGGACATTTGTCAATAACATAAAAAGAGTTTTTATTTTCCACAAAATAATTACAGCTCGAATATTTGGCATTCTGTTGAGAAACAATTCCTCGTTTATCCAATTCTTCTTGGCAGCAGTCTCCATAAAAATCGCATATAGAATCACAACGACAGTTGGTTGGATCCCCAGCTGAGCAAGTACCAATGTTTTCGGCCGGTAGAATTACAGTTTGATTAAAAGACTGGTTGTCTGTAGCTGTAATATACGTCGTTAACAAATAAATATAGTAGAAAACGTGTAAAAACATGATTTCGAGTTGATACCATCTCACATAAGTATGCTTGCTTGTATGGTACTTTTTCTGGCTGTTTTAACTAAACTTCTCTTATTTTTGATTGGATTATATTATAATCGTCTTGACAGCCCAATCATAACAACATATATTATGCTGATAAACATTAATTTGCTCCCGAGTTCTATGTTGTGACGTTTTCCAGAGATTATTTATTCTATTCGCTTTTATTAGTTTTAAAAATTTGATTTTGGACTGTTTATTATTGTATATCAAGTAATTTACAATCTGTACACTTCAAATATATTACATATTTATATTGTAATTACTCTATTAAAACACAATCACTAATTCAATAATGGTTTGATAGCGTTGGTTTTATAAAAAAATACATATTCGAAAAACCTTTTATATTGCAATAGCATTTACACAAAAAAATTATTAAATACAGCTCTCTGCATTTGTATATATATATTTGAAATATTTTTTCTGCTTAAATTCACATAGCAGAAATTATTAAGGTAAATTCATATTATCAAAGAATTCTAGACGATGCTACTAGACGCTTCCTTAGTTGTCAACTTTATATTTCACAAATTCCCCATTTTAATTCTTTAAAATTATTCTCTATTTTTTTAGATATCAATGAACAAATATCAGATATCATCGAATCATTTAATTAATGATATTGTATGTAGTGGAATAATAATTGTTTTACGCTACTTACTTTACATACAAATTGAGATACACAGACTGTCATTATGATTTTGAAAATTTCAGTTATCAAGTAAAGTGCGTAAGTTGTTTTAATAATTTTTTTCTGAAAAGTAAAAACTAGACAAACCAAATTCGTAACGACACACTTAAAAAACGTACTTAATTAATTTTTTTAAGTTGGTCCGATTTTATTTCAATAATGCTTCCACTGTATTTGTAAGACGAAAACACCTTAATAGTCATGTATTATTAGTATTTATCTTTTTGAGTTAAAAACCAAAACAAGCTGGCAATTTCTTTCTTCATCAGGTGGCAAACAAATAAAATTCCACTTTGTAGCAACTCAGGAATAACTAAACATATTTTTTATGAAATCATATATTCCAAATACAAGTAATGATTAAATACTCACAATAATAAGAAACGAGAGAAATAGTTAAATATATATAATATGTATGTTATATTAATACCAAAAGTTTAATTTTCAGACTATTTACAGCGATTGAAACAAACAAATTTACAAAAAACAGGTTTACATTTCTAGTTAAAAAACCATTTTAGATTAGAATACACACAAAGACAGCAAAGTTCTGATAACATTAGAAGAAATGAACTAGAGAGGATGGAAAACTTTCCCAATGAAATATGCACAACTGAAACAAGAAAACTTTCCGCATTCAAGGAGGTGTCCCCCTTTGCTCATTTTGATAGAGACGAGTTGATTGACTACTTTGATAATTTCTTTCTGTAAGGAGATAAAAAAGTAAGAAATTAACTAGAAATTAAAAACAAAAAAGAATTTAACAAGTACACTGCAAGACTAAAATGATGCCACTATAAACTGATGGGCTCTTCGTTGGTGAGAAGAGAAACAATTGTTGATTATATATCAAAAGAACCATACACAATTATTTAAGTCTGAAAAATGTTAAGTAAAAAACTTAAATATTGGATTTAAAACAAGACTGTTTATTAAACTATACCTTCAGAACACACCCAACAAATAAAGACAAACTCTTATAAATACCATAACCATTCAACTAAAACTGTTCTCTCATTGATTTTTATATTGGTCAAGAACGCATTATCGTAATACATTGTCGTAACGATCATTTAGCAATACTGCTGCATCACAAACAGAAATAGAGCATCCTTCATTTTGATAATTAAATCGTTCATAGCAAACATGTTTGCAAAGGGTACACACGGAACAGATGTCCTCATGACAATTCTCTTACCTCCCAACAAAACAAAAATCACAATATTTATATGGAGTCCCTCAGTTAAACTATTATTAACCAATCTTGCATCCTTAACTTTTTTTTTATAATCCTGTATCTGTCAATCATATTACCGTATAATTTATGTTAGCCTTTCTGATACACTCCACCACTTTATATAACATATACGACTATTGACCTCGCTTAGTCAGCAAAAACTATTATTAGCACAGCATGTGTACAATACAACACATGAATTCCGAGACAAATTTTTGTTGTGACAATAATTACATATCATTACAGACGCTGTCACAGATCCAGCTTATTGAGTGAAACATCTGGAATTTGGACTATACTCCTAGACCACACTGAACACTAATAGACCCCAAAAAACAGCGGTATTTTCATTACCATCACAGGATATCAGGACAAACTATGTAGATACATCAATATTGAACTGCAAGGTTGCTAAGAAGAACATTACAAAGATAACAAGTCAGAATTGTACACATGAGCGAGCGAGCAAGAGAGTGACATAGATATAGCAGGAATGGGGGTATACGTACTGCATATTTGCATTTCTGCCGCTTAGCACAACATAGGCTTGCTTCTCGGTCTCTAGTTTCTTGTGTAGCTTATCCACCGTGCCCAGCGGGGTGTCCGAACTAGACATACACTTCATCAGCTGAGAGGGAAGAAGAGAGAGTAACAGTTATGCAGAATTATCTTACACAGCGAGGTAAATTTATAGTTATAAGTCAGGGATTGCATGCAATAAAATAATAATCAATAATAGTGTTGGATTGATGTGTAAACAGTTATTGATCCAATTCACCTTTAAAATTTGGCTATAAATACTTCTAATCTGAATTTTAAATTATAATTTATTTTAGAAAATTAATAAAGAAAAATTAATAGATTTGTTTTGATGTACTTAGTAATGATTAGAATATTTGAATTGATAATTGTTTTAAAGTCAAAAGCAAAATTATCATTAGCACAAAAAGTATGTTTACTATTCCAATTACTTTATTTTCGTTTGATTTTATTGAAGTGGTAATGAATCTCTAGAAAACGGCACATTGTTATTAAACCTCAACCGCCATTGTCATAAAATACTAAAAAATGCATTAATTATAACACCAGACAGATTATAGGTGTCACATTGTGTTATCCAAATCAGAGATTTAGTCAAATATAATACGTCTATGTTATGAATTTTTATAAAACAACTAAATCTCAATAATACCCGTATAATAAAATGAGAAAATGACACCGATATTAAACATATTTTATAAAATTAGTTTCAGATACAGTATTGAAAGAATAGTTCACACTATATTTACAAAAAATTACAAAAATTAGTAAACATTTAATTGTACAATACGATAAAAAATGAAAAGCTTGACGAAAAACTCACAATTTCATCCTGGACCTTCTTCATCCGCTTCTCAGTCTTCTTCTTGCCCGACCCCTTACCATGGAACCGATGACTGAGTTGGCGGAAGGCTTCTTTGGTGTTGAGATCACGACCAGCTTCGTCCACATACTTGAGCTGGACTGAGGGATTGTAGCCGGACTTGTCCTTGAAGTCCGTCAACGGCCCGGAGAACCGATCCCGTTTCCGGAACTTGGAGTCGATGTCGTCGTAGCGAATCTCCTCCTGGATGAGATGTTTGGCCATCAGGTTGGTCATCTTGCCGTCCTGATTCTGGAAGAGGATGACATTAATCGAGCAATAAATTCCTTTCAATTGCAAGTTGACAGTGGCATTTTAGGGAAGTGACTCCAAAAAGATAAGGATGACATGCGAATATATTAGCTAAACTGCAACTAGATTATATCAAAAGATCTACATTAGTCCGACAGCTAGCACCCTTCAGCTATGAGGTACGAGATACCAACATTGACCCCCTATAATTGTAGATGATAATGGTGTAAACCTTCCGAAATTGACGTCTGCCGGTGTTTGGAGTTTTTTTTGTTTTTCCATATTAAAGAATAGGATTATTTATACAATATCATGTTATTTCACAAGAAAATGCCTAGTTATTCACATTAAGCAAAAAATAGACACATTTGTTACATAATTTTATTTCCATATGCTTTTATTATGTTATGTTACACATATTACACATATATTACATAATATTCAAAAATATTATTGGCATTACACTCAATTTTTGTAAATTTTCCCAAAAAATGGATCTAATATTATAATACCATTATTCAAAAGTATCTTGGAATAAAGTAATATGAGATGTGTGTTTATTTTTTATTTACTATGAAGAAACCAGTTATATGTTCAAAATCATATTTTAAAACAAGACTTTTAAAAACCTATTTAAACCATTTATTTTATAAGAAATAGGCATTTACTTGAAAGTATCCTAATATTTTATAAATACTCTTATTCTTTAATATTGGAAAACCAAAAAGCTCTGGGTCCAAACCAACACTTCAAACACCGGCAGACGTCCATTTCGGATGGTTTGACTCCCTATCGACAATTATAGGAGGACAATGTTGGCATCTTGTTCCTTGCAGCTGGAGGGTGCTAGCTGCCGGTCTATAAATAGCTTTAGCAGACTTATTCAATGATCGCTTACTAAAAATTTATAAATTATTTAATCAAAAAAAGATACGGTATATAAAATGATCTATTAATATTAGAAACATTTTTATATACAACATAAAACATTTTTTATTACTAAGTAGCGTGTGGAAAGATAAATTGTTGAAATTGTCTGTATTATAAATTCAGAAAATAAAATTGTTATTACCTATAAAACTTCACCTATATATTTTATTTAATTAAATTAGTTATTAATTTTTTATCGCTTCATAAATAACCAGAGTAAGATTAAATTGAAATAAACAAAACGTCATTAGTTTTGTTGCTGTTCAAACTATGTTTCATTATTTATCTATATATGATACCCTTTTCTCATAACAAATCCTTTACACCTTGTAATGATATATTCAATGATATTTTTTTCGTTTATATGAAATTTTTGGTATAATAAAGTTTAACAAAAAGAATAAATAGAAAGAGCATTCATGAACCAAAGATTAAGCATTAGTTAAAATGAATTTTCTCGTCCACAAATGTTAATAAATTCAAATCAAGAGCTGTCTTCTTGAAGCTAAAACACGAAGTCAATTTCATATAAAAATAATATCATTTCGGTTTAACATTAATAAAGACATATATCGAACATTATCAGCGAAACTGATACACAGAAATATTTTCTTTTAGGTAATAAACAACCTGAAAATATAATAATAAATAAATTGCGTTTTAATAGCGGTCACTAATTAAAAAAGGTTTTAAAAATTGTTTTCAGAAATTTGTTATTATAAAACGATCATGTAGAATAAAATAAATAAATGTTATCAATTTTATTATGTATACTATATATTATATAAAATTGATAAACTTTTGCATATTCTAATCTATATTAAATAAAAAAACATGTTACATATTTAATGAAGTGATAATCAAATTATAGCGTTGAAGACTCAACAAAAATAACAGAACAGAAAATAAAATAAAACTGAACTAATCAGATTAATAAAATTTTATCTAGTTGAAAATAGTCATAATAATATCAAAATGGAACACATTTAAATAAAAACTGTTTGCGCAGTTAGACACAATCTAACCTGTAAAATGGAATAGAACATGTTGTGTGTGGTGTGTTTACCCAGACTTCAATGTCACCAGAAATAAGGCTCCGCAAATAATCATTTAGAACAAGATAAACAAAGCCGTTTATAACCCAATGTTTAATTATGAAATAGCCCTAAACATTATTTTTTCGCTAAAGCCCTCAGCTCTTCAAATTGGAAGGTTGAGTGTAAACAGATATAAACCAAACCAACGTATTCTCCAATTAGTAGGAGAGGATGAAATTAATATGGTTGGGCTTCCCCCGAATTAAGAAAGTTGACAAATATTTATGATCTAGCGATAATTTTGGTGGCAGGAAGTAAATATGACATTATCGATATAATTATACGGTCATGCAGTTTACTCGGCAGTGGAAATCAAATATATAATAATTACAGATAATTACCGGAAGTAGATACAAACTGTCAGCTTTCTAACTGACCAATTGACCAGGGGGCAATTGCAATGATTCAGAAATGTGATCTACATATTATATATAGATTGATCACATGTATCCGCCCCGTAATATTTCCCATTTAACCTCATGCTAAAACTTATTAACATAAAACTCGTGATGCCAACTTCAAAGAAAATATACATTATAATTATATATAAAGTTTGTAGTTTGATTTAATTAATTCACAGGACTCAAATTTACTAAGCATTGAAACGGTAAACAAAAAACTAAATTAGTTTGTAAATAAGATAACAAAATATGTATTTGCAAAGCAATTTCATTGATCTATTTATCGTTATTTTGCCAAATTTAACGTTCTAGATAAGCGACGATAAAGTTATTCGCAAAATATTCCGAAAATATATTTTAAAAATATTATTATTTTAAACCAGTAAAATGTTATTGGATTTCTTAGGAGACTTTAATTCAACGATTATAATTACCTGACGAATAAATAACTAGTAGTTTTATATTATATAAAAGGAACAAAGGTTATAACTTATTTTATATTTTGTTAATTAGGGGTTGAGAATGGTCAACTATTTATCGGGGAAGCCCCAACCAATAGCCCAGTCATAGGCCTGACAATTTGCTTGAAACATCAGTACGTGGACCGAATCAAATTATCAAAAATCCATTATGGACAAAAACTATTAATCAATAGTAACATTTTCTGACTCAATTTTAGTGAAAATGCACATTTGAAACAAAGAAAACATTTTCATCCTATTTTTCTCACTCTTTTAATTAAATATACTAAGGAATTCAAGTTTAATTATCCTATGTACTGATGTTCATGAAAATATTCAGCTTTACGCTAATTTTGTTCTAGGTCATTTTGTGCGAATGTTGTTACGAAATTTCCTGCAAAAACTGCGAGTTATATATTATATACTTAAGTTATGTATAGTCAGAAGTATAACTTTTAATGTAGAAAGGACAAAAAAATGCATTATTTAAAGGACATCATGACCGGAGAATTTTATGTAAAAACACCATAAAAATTAGTATTGATACAATTATGTAAACTGAAACTTTTTATGAAGACTAAACTTTGCACCATTGCCTATTCAACTATATCGTTATCCGCAAACATGCAGCTAATGGTAATCCCCCATCCCAACCAACATTTTCTTGCAGTTTTCGAAAATGTACGGGAGTGATAAAATGTTATTAGAAATCAGCGGAAGATTCAGTAACAGCCCTGTATAATCTATTAATGATAAGAAGTTGCACTACAATTATAAATAAATCATAACCCTATCAACTATTGCTAACAGCAAACCATACTTGAGAAAGAAATAAAATTGATAAAGTTTTTTATTCATAATTTGCGCATAGCCTAACGCTCATTAAAATAAAGATAATTTCATTTTAGATAATATCAAAATAAATGTGTTTTTTATAGATTATTTATATCGTGTTATGTTTTATATCATTTTTATTACATTAAATTTTAATTGTTTTGTATTATACGAATTAAGTGTATTCATCATATTTTATCCAGTTTAAAAAGTATTCATGACTTTTATTATTATTGTGCATGGGAATATGGAGATTATCCCAAAATCAAAGATTTAATAATATTCTAAATCAAATATTTTAAAAACAAACACAAATAATTACAATTTGGTTGCTATCCCGGTCAACATATCCCTTCTTGCTGGCCAGTGTGAGAGCAGCTACCACGCCTTGGGTCAGCTGAGGTTCGTCATCCAAAACTCCGCGCACAGATTTGGCGATTGAGCGACCCTGCCAGGTGTTATCAAAGCTGACTTGGCTAATAGGTTCGGCGTCTACTTCTTGCCATCCACCAGCGACTAGAAATACGACGATGAGAAAATGAGTTAAGTCAAGTGTGAAATAAAGAAAAAACTGTATAGAAAAGAGTAGTAGGTATGAAAGTAGTTTAGATATTTTTATTTCGAATAAAAATGATATTTTTAACTTGGCCACTAATCTATTGAAGTCCGAAACGTATATTGTCTTAAAATTAGACCAATAGAGTAATAAATACAAATTTAATATTTATAACTGATGAGCGATAAATCTTAATGTTTATGTCAGAAAACGATTGTCATGTAAACAAATGGGAAGAATTTGAGTATTTATTTATCGTGTTGAGGAGAGCCTCACGAAACTCTCAACAGTGAATAAAAATATCACCAAAAAAGAATGACAAATTAAAACAATCAGCACGACTTTTTCGCAAGAACTGCAAGCGCAGTATAATTAAAATACATTATAATCTTAATATATCAGTAGTAAAACCCGTTTACTAAAACAGAAGATACATATTTATAGGTTTGAAGCAAAAGTACTAGCATATTATATTAAAAGATTCACAGAGAAAACTGATAACAAATATTTAAAAAATGAAATCCAAAAACAATTATATATTTATAAATATGTTTAATGATAATTTCTTTAAAAATAAGCAAAAAATAATATGCCAGAATACAGTAGGCAAATACAGCAAAAAAACTAATGCTTACTTTTAAATTCAATACCAAAAAAACTATAAAACTATAAAATTATTAAAGTTAAAAGTTAATCTATGACATTTAGATAAATAACAGTCCGAAAATTAGTTCATGTTATATAAAATTAATATGCATATACAGCACGAGAAATATAAGGCCGGCCGTGTTGGAAAAAAGTATAACCTTTAAAAATGAGAAAAAATCTTGATATAGAAGACAGAATGGATATTTTGATTGATTATGATACAATTTGAAGGGCCAAGTAAATAGACATAATTTTATTTATTTCTCTGTTATTTTATGAGTTACGGAAATAGTGTGCGCGCGAAAAAGTGTTATCCTTATTTTAGCATGAATCAGGCCACCCACGCCTCAATTTTTTTTAGGTTTTAGTTAATTTTTCATGTTTTCAACTATACTATACAAATTCTGACTTTTTCGAACTAAATTGCCTCATTTGATGGAAAAAGATAAAAACTGTCCTATTTATAAAGATAAATACGCTTCTTTTATAGAATAATTTTCCCTGAAAATAAGATAAAAAGATGATTTTAAAATATTTAGTAAAAATATATAAATATCAAAAAATACCATCCTGAACTCATAATTAATCAAATTAAAAAGAAATTTATTGTACTTAAAGGTTTTAATTTTTAAAATGGAAAAAATTAGACTTTTGAATGAAACGTAACCGATTTTCTTGGGAATTAATATAAAATTAAGAAATGGAATTATTTAGCGCAATCTAAATTGTAGTAAAAAATCAAATAAATAGGTAACTAATATTCATAATTTATATCTATACATCGCAACAGAATAGCTTCAAAAGAACACCGCCCCACCTTGCTCTTGTTTGGCTCCAGGACGCATTCGAACTCCGGACTCCTCATCACTTTCGCCATTGTCCATATCCATGGGAACAGCTTCACCACCCTCCTCCTGATCATCCATCATCCCGAAGGCGCTTCGCCTCTCACCGGCGTGGTCTTCGTGGCGACCAAATTCTCCAATGGATCGGCAGAACTCGGTCATAGTATTGAGCACAATGGAGCCATCCACAACTGCTCCTTTCTTTTGTTGGAGGGAGGCTGTCTCTTCTTCTTCCTCTTCGTCATTGTCTCGCTTACGAACGATAGCGGCCAACTGAAGGAACAATATGGACTTGATTATAAACAGGATCGTCTGTTAACTCTATCCAAACTGGCCTTTTTTGCGCTTTCACATACTGGAGGGGGGGACGTTTGCCCCACCCCCCTTCGAATATGATGTTCCTGCAGTTCCAAGTGCATAAAATGTCATGATGATAGAGGATGTTTTCTGGTAGATGTTGCAAAAATTGAAGAACATTTTTTGAGGCAGTTCAAATTTATTTATTTTTTCTTTAAATTGTTCAAAATTATGTGGATTTATATAATAAATATATATCAATTTTATTTCGTTGATTATAAAAATAATGTAAGCTTTTCATTGATTTACATTTATGTAATAGCCAATTTTGTAAAATTTAGAAAAATGGTAAACTAGGGGTGATGGAACCGCTCTCTTGATCGTCCACATGGATAGAGTTATACCGGATGTTACTTACAGGGCTCCTAGAACAACATTTCTAAAACACGGAACATTGTGGGGTCCAGATACTCCAGTTACAAAAAACTATTTTTTGGTAAAATGATTATTTTGCTTCAAAAATAAACTATACTTTTTCTCTAAAAAAACGGCTTTCCGGTTAAAACCCGACATTTAGGAGCCCTGTACTTAATGTCGGGAAATCCGATACGTGTATCTACACTTCGAGACTGACCTGTGAAGTTCTGTCCTGGTGCTGCTTACGATACGTCGCTTTTCTGACTTTAGCGAGGGCGCGTTGGAGTTCCTCTTGGAGCTCGTCCGGCTCCAAAACAATTTTGCTTAAATCATCGTCGGAGTCTTCTGAGTCAGCTGCTGAAAAATGTAAAGCAAGCTACCACTGATAAGCAAACAAAATTATTTAAGAAAACATGATATTATTACGTAATGATTAAATTTAGGTGGATCATTTCTGATTCTTAGAGAATAGTTTTAAATTAGTTCTTAGTAAAAAAAATACCCTAATAATGTTTTGTAATACTGCTATAACGATTAATTTAAACTTAATTTAAACTTAATTTAAATCTTATCTAAAAGGGATGTAAACTCGTATCTTTATAGGACTAGATTTCACTAGAATAGCAAAACTAATAAGTTGATCCGTTGATGATACAATTAATTGCCAATGTTAATTTTAGAATATTGTAATGTTTCAGCAAACAAACAGAAGAAGCTAATGGATGTACCATTAAAAAAATTTAATCGTAAAATTAGAAGAAAAATCATCATCGTAAATGATATTAAACAATACAGTTTGAATTATTCAGTAAAACAATTGGCTGTAAAGAAAAAATATACAACCAATAGAAGTTCGACTCATAAAATCAGCTTTTTCAGTAGGTGCTTCATTATAAAATAAACATACTAAGCTACTAAAATGCACATTTTAATCCTATCCCTGTCCCAAAATGCCTGTTTATAGACAAATGTTAAGTGAAAAAAATCTGATTTTAACATTCATATATATTTTCATTCTGGGGCAATGTTCAAAAAACAAATGTGATGCTCTAAACGCTACGGCAGATTACAAAAATTATTCTTGTAAAGGTGGAACTAGTCAAAACTGTCATTGTGACACCAACTGTGAATTCTTTGGAGACTGCTGCCATCAAGAAATGGTTGAAAGAAAATTATATAAACCTAATTATAACACTGCTGATCAAATGGAGCTATGGAAGTGTACCAAAAACAATTTTGCCATCATTCACATGTGCCCGAAATATTTCAACTCAGATTCAATTGTTAAAAAGTGTGAAAAGTTTAGCGTCTACGATGAACTAATAAACGATATTCCTGTTTATACAGCGGACGGAAAATTGTACAGTAACATGTATTGTGCTCAGTGTCACAGTGAAACAATGTTTAAGCACATTCCAATTGATAGAATTACGTGTGCCAAAGATATTAAAACAACTGACACGGATCTAGTGTTGATGTATTTGAAACAGAGAAAGTGCAATCTTGTTAAAGAAATACCAAATCAAAGTAAACGATTATGCTATACAATAAAGAAAACAGAGTGTACCAACCAAAATACATCCCTAGAAACAATCAAAGAATGCTACAATGGATCAACCTGGTATACCTTTGACAGACGTGGTCAAGTTTTGCGGAATCCCGCTTGTTGTGAATGTTCAAATGATATATGCACACAAGAAGATGAAATGAATCTAAAAGATTATAGTATACTTCACGAATATAATCCAATACAATATGAACAGCTTTTTGATTTCTACCAATGGTGTGGACAGGAATGTGAATTTTTTAAAGATGGTAGGCTTGTTAATTCTAATTCTTCTGAAACAAACGCAACTATGAATAGAACAAATTTCGAACTTAGTCAAAGTGACAATATCTTCAGTATCGTGACAACAATTTGTTGCACTGTTTCCATGACTGCACTTGTATTTCTAATTGTGGCATACTCGTGTATTCGTGATTTGCGTAATTTTGGTGGCATAATGACTTTGGCATTGGTTTCCACAATCCTCGCTGGTATGATCGGGATGTTAACTGCAACAGCCATAGCTCAAGGAGGACATGGATGTAGACTTTTTGCTGTTTTACTTCATTATCTATATTTGGCGAGTTTCGTTTGGATGGCCCTCTTTGCTTTGGATATATTGAGAACATTTTATAGAAATAGTGGTCCATCTTCCAATCCACTTAGTCGATTTGCCAAGTTCAGTGCAGTTGGTTTTGGTCTGCCTCTAATAGTGGTCGTGATATGCAGTTGTCTTGATGGATTTTGGCCAGAATCAGTTGTCAGCCCAGCCTATGGTACACGATTGTGTTGGTTCAACAATATGTGGGGTGGTATTGTCTGGTTCTTTATTCCTGTAACTTTGTTGCTCACTTTCAACTTTGGAGCTTGTATCGCGACTTTTCGACACTTCTTTATCACAGCACGGGAGACTCGAGGAGTTCGAGGAGCAAATGCTGGTAATCGATCCATGCTGTTACTTTGTTTCAAGTTAACAGCTTTGTTCGGTCTATTTTGGTTCTTTCAAATTGTTTCGGTCTTTATTCAAAACACAATTTTTGTCAAGTTGTCTGCGTTGATAAACAGCCTACAAGGATTTTTAATTGCATCGTGTTTCTTAGCAACGAATCGTGTTAAAAGAGCCGCTTCTGAGTCTTATTCCAGACTGACGTCATCAAGCAATAGTAAACGCGAAGGAAAAGAGGTTAAATATACACCAAAAGTGTAATTTATAGTTTCTATAAACATTTCAATGATAAGACCTACGTAATACTAAATTTAATTCAAGTCATTAATAAAAAAAAATAAAAATTGCTATTTAACAAGACAATTTATTTAGCAAAAAGCAGCATTTATTTTTCAAAACGTGATCAAAAAATGAAAAAAAAATCATACCAGAAAAAATGAATTTACTGTTAACTATTTCAAAAAGACCAATGATAATAATATATATCTTTAAAAGTTATAGAATTAATTCTAGGATGAAGGATCACTATTAATCGTTAGAAGTTGTTTAATAATTATTTACTTACCTTATCAAATCAACACGAAACACTGCTACGAAATATTATCTTATAAATAATAATGGCGAGTAGCAAATTATATTTTCTATGTTAATTAAATTTAATCAAGTTCTTAATGTAATGCAAACACAAAATATTCAAATAATGTATTTAGGGAAATATATTCCAAAGTAATAATAAATGTATTTAACATTATACAATATATTATAATAATAGAATATTGTTTACCTATTGTAACATGTTGTAATATATATATTCTAATTTTATATAGTAATGCATCATAACTGAATGTATAATCTACAATTCATTGATGTAGAAAGTTAATTGTATTATATTTTCTAAAAGTACCATTATTATATAACAAAAATTATATCTAATATCCATATTTAATGTAATTATAATATGAGTTTTTTTAATATCTTTACAAACATCGTTTCATAAAAATAAGCGAGTTTTGTCAAATATTTCTTTGTGGCATTCAGTATATTTGGATATAAATTATAAAATTGACAGCATATAACTATAATTTTGTTTTGCTCATCTTAATATTGGGTTGAGACTGTATTTAGTAATACGATTTATAATTTCTATTATACGATCCTTTTAGAAAATGTTAATATCATCAGACAATCTACATCTATTATATACTTCTATATTATATTAATATTTCCACTAAATTACTTGTGAACAAATATTGATAACAAATTGGAAACATTTCGAATAGTTTTATGTTGATTGTGGTCATCCTGTTATACATAATTTACATATACTTTTGTTAACATCACCAATTAGCCAAATCTAACTCTGTTCCTTACCAACGATTATATAAATTAAATAAATAATTAGTTTATACAATAGAGTTGAGGTAACGATAACATAGAACTAGAATTTGCTATCGCAAAAGCTCTTGAATAAAACAAAATCAATTGTGAATCTGTGCAATATATACCCTAATTAATCTATTGAAAGCGAACACTTACTGGTCGACATGTACCTTCTGGAAACACTGTTAATATCCTCGATGTTATGTTCTTCTATCAACAATTTTCAATTGGCTTTTAATAATGGGTCTTGTGCAATAGGAGTTGGAAAGCATTGTCATTGTGACTCGAACTGTGAATTCTTTGGAGATTGTTGCGAAGAAGAAATGATTGAAAGAGAACTGTTTAAAGATAACTACAGTTCACTGGACCGCCAAAATCTTTGGACGTGTAGTGAAAAAAATGTTCCTGTCATTAATATGTGTCAAAAAGACTTTACAACGAATTCAATAGTAGAAAAATGTGAAAATCACGATATTCAATATGAAGTAATTTACGATATTCCTGTTTATACGGAGGATGGAAAACTATACAAGAATAAGTTTTGTGCACAGTGCCACTATGAGCCAACCTTTTATCCAATAAAGATTAGAGGTGTTTCTTGTTCGTTTATGCGAGTAAATGTAACTGACAAAAAGGAAATGTTATATCATTTAGAGACTGGTTCATGCAAATTTATACAAGAAATTCCTCGCAAAGTAAAGCGTCTGTGCTATAAGGTGAGTAAAACTTACTGTACAGAAGATGATACATTATTTTCAACTACAGAGGAATGCTACAATGGGCCAACCTGGTATACTTTTGACAAAAAAGGTATCGCATACCGCAATCCATCATGCTGTGAATGTATAAATATGAGATGCCATCAAAATTATTTTCTAAGAGAAAGAGGAGTACCGGGGCCAACTTTCGAATTATCATATTCAATTTTTTTTGATTTTGAACAATGGTGCGGACAAGAATGTGCTGTTTTGAACAAAACATCGAATTCTACTTTTAATAACACGAACAGCACAGTAAATAGGACGGCCACGAAGTCTAGTCAAATCGATACAGTATTCAGCATTTTGACAACAGTAAGCTGTGTCATATCTATGATTGCGCTGGTTTTACTAATTGTTACATATACTTGCATTGAAGAACTGCACAACTTCGGTGGAATGCTGACACTTGCTCTAGCATGCACAATCTTGACTGGCTTGATAGCTCTCTTCATGTCCTTATTAGGCAATAAATTTGTACGAATTTGTGTAATAATTGCTGCCATACTTCATTACCTATATTTGGCCAGTTTCATTTGGATGGCTCTCTTTGCTTTGGACATTTTTCGAACTTTCAACAGAAACAGTGGACCATGCTCTCATATTATACGTCGATTTACCAAGTTCAGTGCAGTTGGTTTTGGTCTGCCTCTAATAGTGGTCGTGATATGCAGTTGTCTTGATGGATTTTGGCCAGAATCAGTTGTCAGCCCAGCCTATGGTACACGATTGTGTTGGTTCAATAATAAGTGGGGCGGAA
The DNA here is from genome assembly GCA_034780395.1 of Vannuccia rotundouncinata. Lineage (NCBI taxonomy): Eukaryota > Metazoa > Platyhelminthes > Proseriata > Coelogynoporidae > Vannuccia > Vannuccia rotundouncinata. The sequence continues at coordinate 1,826 of JAUZNC010013762.1, read as the reverse complement.
TCCTCTGGTTTTTTATTCCAGTATCGATGGTGCTCACTTTCAACTTTGGAGCTTGTATCGCGACTTTTCGTCACTTCTACATCACAGCACGGGAGACTCGAGGAGTTCGAGGAGGAAATTCTGGTAATAGATCCATGATGTTACTTTGCTTTAAGTTAACAGCTCTATTCGGGTTGCTGTGGATCTTTCAGGTGTTATCGGTTTTTACAGAAAATGTAATTCTTATTCAAATTACATCACTGATCAACAGCCTTCAAGGACTCTTTATAGCACTCAGTTTCCTAGTGACCAAACGTGTCAAAAGTGCCGCTTCTAAGTCCTTTTCTAAAGTGACCTCTAGCAGTAGCAGCAGTAGCAGGAACAACAAATTGATTTGATCCTAAAAGGTTACTCTAGTTTACAGTAACCTTGATTTATTTAACTGATACACTGAACATTGAATAAATAAGTATATGCAAATGATTACCAATATTTTAAGATATTTATAATATAAAATAATAGTTTGTTCAAAAGAAAAGTATTTTGTGATATTAAATACTTAGTAATTGTTCATAAAAAATACCCACTCAGCAACATTATCTACTATAGTTATTACAAAAACAACTATACACCCAGCCAAATTTACATCATTATAATATTTCATCTCATTAAAAAAAATTATAAATGTAATAGTTTTCCAAAAGTATGTCAATTTAAATATAGGTAAATTAACTATTCAATACAAAATATTATATAAAATAGGTATTGTTAAATAAATATTTAAAACAAAATTAAAAACGAATAAAAACTGATTTTCAATTGTAATAATAAAAACGCTTTAAATTATACGAACAGAAAATAGTGCATGTCAGAAAGAACTTGCTACGAAGTTTACTACGGAATTTACAACGAGGGTGGTTTAAAAAATATGAAAGTACACCAAATAATGGAAAGAAAGCCATAAAACATTCCATTTTCGATATAAACTATTCGGATTGCTGTGGATCTTATATATATATATAAAGCCCTTTCTGTAAAAACAATTTATCATAACTTTATAAGAAAATTCCCATATCAAGTAAGTGTTATTTATGATATGGATCAGTATTTAAAAAAATCCTATCTTTGTTTATTCAAAATGCAATTTACCAAGATTAACTCTGATTTAATATTATATTGTAATAATTCATTAATAATTAAAGTGTTTTTTTAATATATCAATTCCAGTTGATTGCAATAATTAAACATTAATTAGTGCAGAAAAATGTATCCATACTAAACTTGTCAACACACTAAATAACAGTTGAAAAGCGACTCGAATAGGAATAAAACTGATCTTGATGAAAGTTACATAAAATATAATATCATGATAAAAAGCTAAAAGCAAAATCAATAATTGTGCGTATGAACACAAATGTAGATACAAACGATACAAGCAAAAAATAATAATTATATTTAATATGATAACTAAACTATCTTATTTGATCAATATGTTATAATATCGTTGGCTTTTTAAACTCGGATATTTTCTCCTAAAGATAATCCAAAAGAGATAATTATTTCTTTATAAGAATATATTGTATCCCAAACTAAATAAAGCATTTAGAAAATATTTACACTGATTGGTTCAGGGCAACTATACAGTTAAATATCGAAAATCACTACACGATAACCAATGCCTTATCGAGGAAGATCACAGTGTCTGATAAAATGAATAATAAATGTGTAATTGTTATACAGTTCACTCAGTTTAGTGGAAGTCAAGAAACAAGATTATAACATAGTTCTTTAGAAAAAGATTATCAAACATGAACAGTTTAAAATTATTCCTTGTATCGGCTGCAATT